>JACM01020778.1:0-16451 GCA_000787095.1 Periophthalmodon schlosseri | reverse complement strand
TTCTGAAACCGGGCTTTCAAATAAAGTGATAAAAGAAATATGAAATCGGTATTGAAAAGTTTGTCTTTGTGACAGGCAATCCAAAGGAGGTGGTTTTGCCATTTATGTCAAAGATCATCTGTCTGGACTTCTCCTACTCAAAGCCTAAACGTTTTCAGTATCTGTCTCTGTCTGTTAGCCATGTAAATGACTCTACCTCTACTCAGCCTCTACTTTGAAACTTTTAGATACACTACTTGACTCAGCCCTTTGTTTCATAACAGGTGATGAATTAAAAAAAAATAAATTTCACTGTACACTCTATAAAAGGTAGGTTGGTCATCGCTATCTGTAAGAAGAGAACAATACTGTATAAAATGTATTTATAAAGCACTACTTGACAGACTGCCTGAATATCTTACTTGCTTTTTGAAGTTTGATATGGAAACTTTTAATACAAGATTTCATGATTGTCTATGTCTAAAAACTGGGAAATTTTGCTTCCTAAAAATGAAATACATTTCAAGAACATGCTAAACTGGATACTGCATTGGTTCCACTTTGGTCCCCTTTAATAATCTGGTGTTAAACATTTATAATCACACTTGCACTTGTTTTTAATGTTTTAAATAGACCTATGTAGTTATTTGTTTTGTTTGTTTTTGTTTGTATTGGACTGTATTTTAACTGGAAAAAAAGAGTCTGGTACTCTCATTGGGTTCTCCCTGTATACATAAAGATGAAATGAAAATGAAATGAAACATTTCCATAGAGACCAGCAAGTTGTGGAACCCTCACCGAAAAAAGTTACATTCATACATACAGTCATTCACACACCACTTTCATACATAGATAAAGCAGGTGTCTTGCCTAAGCACATATCACCAATATATACTTCTAACGAGCAATTAAACCATCAAACATCTGATTAGTGGGTGAACACTGTCACCACTAAGCCATTGCCCACCTAATACTTAACACTGCACTTTCCTCTTAGTGTAAAACATAAAGGTATGCATCAACTTATAAGGAGTATAGCTGAGGGCAAGTGAAATCATTTTGCCATCCCTGCTCCATTTTTTAGTCTGCTCCTCTGTCTGAACAAACAACTCTGACATTTTGTTCACCCGTCACCATAACTCCACAATTTGTCCTGCGTGCTCTGCAATTCTCCTCATTCCACCTTTAAAAATACTTAAGCAATGCCGACCTGTGAATGCTTGGATAGGATCTCTCCAAGTCTAATACATGTTTGTGTATTTATATTTGATCTTTGGTCATGTTAGCAATGGAAATCTTGATAACTACATTTTAAATGGACAATGTGTAACTTTTCTGGGGGAGGGTTGTCTGCTTGTTGCCATGGAGATGTTACTGCTTGCCTAAAATGTTCCACAGTGTTTTGTTAAACTTACCTATCTCTGTGGAGACAAGTGGGTGACCACCAAGTTGCAGGTCAGATCTGTGGAGAGGCCAGCACCCTTAAAGTGAGATTGCAAGGTATTCATGGCACTTATTTATTTACTTATTGTTTTTAGCAATAAAACACAAGATAGACAAGTGTAATGCCATATTGTGGATCATTCCTGGGAAAGCAATAGCATCTCTATGGAGACAAGTTTTAGTGGCAGACCCCTAGAATAAAAACCACATAGTGTAGCAATGCCCCCCCCCCTTTTTCCTCATAAGCAGTCATATTTTTTTTTATATTGACGAACCATCGACCTATCAATGGGAGTGATTGGTAGGTGGACTAGCCAATCAGTGACCAGATTCACTCATCTCCGTAAATTATTGAAGAAGTGTGTTTTCTGGATCCCAGGCAAGCTAAACAGTTCCCTTTGAGAATTGAAACACATGCTAACACTTTAGTAGCAAAAAAACATAATTGATTTTCAGGCTAAAGGGAAGGCTCATTCATAACACAGTAACATTCCACATTCTCTGAGGCAGTAGGGTTTGAAAGAAACCGAGCTTTTCCCAGAGGCACTTTATCTTCTTCAGTCAAATGTATGTGGATCAATGGAGAGCTCAAAAATCCTGAAGAAAACACTGACCATGAGACCGCATCGACCCAAAGCCTCGTAATATTAGCACAACGTGGTCTGGAGTGAAGTTAATTGTAGAATCGTGATGGGTATATTTGACAGCATAAAAACGTGGTAGGAGAGAGGGTTTTGTATTCATTCATGAGTTTCAGCTTCCTATTATATGTAACATTTTGAGGACCTTTTCCTTAGACTTATAATTAGTAGACGCAGCTTTCGATGTTCATGCTATCAAGCACTTAGCAACTTGGCAAGTCCACAGTCTTTTCTATAGTCGTTAGCATTAGCCCGCAAAATTAGGAATAATCAAGAAGATGTCAGGAGGTATCAACTTATTGGCCTCATTTGTTGACTGTTTAAACCATTATTTTTTTTTTTTAGACCATAATTATCATTTAAAACTGGCATCTGAGCAAATGGTTAACCGACTTTCATCTGAGATTTCCGAACTTAATGACCACTAAACATCCTCTTTTACATGTTACTGATGAGGAGACCAGATAAATGACATAAATATCATGACATAAACGTTTGATATACTTAATATGGGGATTGGCTACACCATTCATTTGTATGTGATTGAACGTTCTATTTGCTGTATTTCCGGTAAGCATGGGGGGCCAAGTGATCGAGATTGCAAGGGGCAAAGATAGAGGCTTTCACATCTGTTATTGTCTATGACTTTTTCCCTTCAAAAGATATATTTTCTTTTAAATTGTTAGTCACCATGGTAATGGTTCTCATTTCTCATCATTCTGAAACCCTGGGATAAAGCATTCTGCTATGACTTAGGTATCAAAAAACATGTCGCTACTAGAAACTGGTAAGTTTTGTTTTTCTTTCTTAAATGTTTAATACCTGTTGCTATAGAAACTTACAAGGCACATATTAATGATCAAAATGAACTTCTTTCATGCACCTGTATTGTACGTATTGTTTAAGTAAAGTAAAACAGAATGTGTTACTTCTGGTATTTCGTAAGAAAAGACCACTTATTTGCATTCATACTTTCCATTTTGTTCATGGGGAAATTAATTCCATTTGACCCTGGCATCCAAATTTCTCAAGGAATCACAAGTAAGTAGAAAGATAGGGGTGGAGATGGGGGGGTGCTCATTTTATGAGCACTTGAAGCCTCTAATGCTGGACAATACAGGATTACTCAAACATGCATGAATCAATAAATACAATTTTAAGTTTGAGTAAGTTAATGATGAGAGGAAACCATTATCACACATTTAGAGGCTCAATTGTATATATGTCTCCTTTAATGATAATCATTCACTCTGCTTCTTCACTGATCATTTTCAAAACTATTTGTTTAAGAGATCATCTGGCCAGTTTAGTCATCGCTATTTGGTCCTTGCCAAACTTGCTGTTTTAATGTTACTTGCCATATTCACTGCATCTAAACTTGGATTACCGAATGTTCTCCTGCTGACTGAAAGCTTGGCCAGCTTGTTACTCTTAATGGCCTATTACTCTTGTTGAATTGAAAAAGTCAATGCAGCCATCCATCTTCAGGGGTCAGGCCAGGACAATCTAGGCTGGCCTCACAACACCTCTCGATTCAAAGGTGTTTTCTAGATTTGCCAATGGGTTTGCTAGAAGAGCTCATTAGTCATCTATCATTTTGAACAAAACAAACTTCTCTCACCTTATATTAGTGCTTCACTCATTCATTCTGTAGAAATCTCCAATGTTTTTCAGTCCCCTGTGATATTTTCTTTATTTTTTTGTTATATTTGTTTTGATATGGACAGACCATGTGTGTCCCTAATTGGCTAATCCATCTGTCAATCACATTTATCTGAACTCTGAAAGATGCACCAGTGACCAGACTCACCTGTTATTTACACCTGGAGCTGCAGCGACGCATAGCGTAGGCAAAGCTGCATAAGTGCATATTTTTTAAAGTGTTTCATATTGCTTACATATTCATCGTTGATCAAATGAATTACATTTTAAAACTACACAAAAGTTGACAAGAGGGACGACGCATAACAAGCTGTGGCTGCGGTGCTTGCATTAAATAGGCTACTTACCATTTAGCTTTCAGTTTCTGCACGCCCTGCACATTTTCCTGGTGTTGATTGTCAGACCGGTTAAAATGAAAAGCGATTCTTGTGCATATGCTGCACTTATGTGCTCTTACTGCTTTGGTGTAAATTGTGGATCACATCTTCATAAAAGTATTGGAGAAGTGTGTATTCTGGATTCTTCCTTTTGAGCACTGAACGGTTAAAGAACTGAAATGTAACTGGTATATAATCAACTTTTTTTGTTATCTTTTTGGAGTAATCAACTCCATGAAAATATATTTTAAATGACTCAACTGCACTATGTAATTTGACCTAATATACCTAAACATCAACTATTCACATATTCAAAAACCTAAAACTAAAATGTGTTCTGTCAGTTACTCTTCTCCCTCCATCCTACTCTCTTACCAACCTCAAACTGTACACTACACTCCCTGTCTGCGCTGACATTCCTAACCCAATGCCCCCTGGGAAATGCGGTCCTTTTTATGTCTCCATGCCCCTGGTCTGGTCCTCTGGGTGTTGTGCGGCTGAGTAGAGGCAGCCTCCCCCCACCCACTCCTGCTCCTCGGGTGACTGAACCCAACCAGCGCTGGGTCACCCTCAGAGGGACTCCCCATATGCAATGCTTTTCTCTTAGGCACTAAACAGCAGCGGATTGGGCGTTTTATTCACTACATTTTTGAGAATTGTTGTGCTCGATCTCAGTGTGCAAAATGCCGTTACATAAAACATGAGATGACAATACAGCTGGGGCCACTTTTATTAGAGTCAAGACTGCAGTGGAATTATTTATAACAGTTTGACTGGGATTTGTCGCTATTCTTTTTTACTGATTGAATGAGTTTAGTTTCAGCTGTGTTCCTTGGTGGCCACAAGATAAATCAAATGTTTTCTGAATGTATTTCGGTATTATTAAATGTACTGGTTTTTAAGTTGGTAGTTGGTTTGAGGTAAATAGGCAGGAATTCTCGGTTGACTACAAGACCACGCCCTGTGCATCCAGTTGTACTTTTTTTTACCTTTAACCATGTTATATTATCATACCAGGAGTTGTTTATTACTTTATTCATGCTTAGTTCATTAATCAATTTATCCAAATTTCATCTTCTCTGAGCAATCAAAAATTATCCGTTCACATTTTGCCTGGATTGTTGTGTCACACAAATAAGCACACAAAACCACAAGATCACAGGTATTCATTAATCAATCAATTAATATCACTTTACTTGTTCCCATTTATATAGCACTATAGTTTTATTCCTCACACTGGTGATAAACTATTATAGTAGCCACAATTGCCCTGTGGGAGCATGGGTAATGTAGGCTTGTGGGCTGAGCTTTGGACAGAATCTTATAGCTAACTGTAAGGAGCCACCACCATTAAAGGAGTACATTAAATATAAAGACAATTTAGCAAGGACCACACGAGCCACCACCAGAGGTAACCTGTTGATCCCCCACAGACGGACCACCTTTGGTCAAAATGTATTATCTGTCCAAGGTGGGAACCTGTAGAATAGTCTCCCAGTAATCCTGAGAGAATGTCCCATGTACAGTCCTTTTAAAGCTCAAATGAAAAACTAGTTATGGTCAAACCAAACATGCATCATCTATAGTGGCAACGTGATTTTAACTTTTCTATAGAGACATATTTGTGTGTATGAGCAAAATATGAAGGGGGTGGGTATAAAATGTAAGTGTCTTGAATGGGGCCAAACTGACTGAAATAATGATGACTGTGTAATGAATGGAATGTGCAATATTTTGTATGGTGCATTAATGGAACTGCAATGAATGGAATGTGCTGAGTGTAACGTGTAACGAATGGAATGTGCAATGAGTGGAATGTGCAATTTTTATTTTGACTCTTTTGTGACCCCAGCCCTTGGGACTACGGATGGAAATTAGCCTTTGGCTATAATCCAGTATGTTTACATTCATGTTGTATCATGTCTGTTCATTAACATGCATTGTCCCAATCAAATAAATAAATAAATAAACCTCCATAGGGCCCAGGAAAGATTGCAAGATTACTCAAACATGCATGAATGATGTCTACAACCTCTTGTTTTTGATGAGGGAACAACATTATAACATGATAGGAAGCTCCAAAAATTGCTTTGCATAATACCAGAACTTTGAGATGGGTAATTTGAACTGAATAAAAGTCTGTATCCATTTTTAATAGAATTATGTAAAATTAAAAATGTAAAAATAAAGTGTGTTAAAGTGGCTTCTGAAATGAGCCTTTGGCCATGAATAAAATGTGTCCAAAGGTAGCACGTCTGAGGTGAGGGTCAGGGCAGTGTTATTTAGGCGGCTGGATAAGAGAGTACATCTGCATACAGAACAGGCAATGTCATCGCAAGTGCTCTTTAAAAGTGGGTTTAATATGTTCGCAAAAGTCCTCAAATTACCTCATATTTTCGTTTTTGGGTGCCACTGGAATGGAACTTTATAACTTCTTTCAACTCAAATTAGATTTGAGAGGCTCAAATCAGTGTTTGGAACATTGGCTGTTTATTCTTTTCTTGCTTTTCACCTAATAAAGTGCCATGTTTGTTTTGACACCAAAGGACCATGCTCTTTTCTGATTGGTTACTCTACCTGTCGATGGTATAGTCTCAGCTGGCCAGTGTAACACTCAAGCACTAGATACTCTCTTTGAATGTGTCCTGCTAAAGGGTACAACAGCAGCTGAGGTACGATTTAATGCTTTGTCTCAAGGTAAGGTATATAGCCTGCACTCTTACTGGTATAAAAACAGTACTACAAACCCATCTGAGATACCACTATTATGAAGTGTTACTGCAACTGAACCTGGTTTGCCAGTGCCTTAACCTGCAGATAGAGGACACATTCCTTTTAGGTTTGAACCTACTGCATTTAGTCATAGGAACTAACTGCTTTCTAATCAGATAATCGTCCAACCTGTCAACCAACCTGGCCCTGTTGCATTCTCACACTTCACCACTAGATTTTATCTACATTACTGCAGTCTGATAGTGTGCCAGCTTTGGCCTGACAGAAGAAGATGAGAGAGCACAGGTGAGCCTGAGCAAAGGCCAGGAGACCAGAAGAGGTTTCACATCTGCCATGTACCGAACGAAAAATCTAATGAACTTACAGATGGTAGCTTTAAAAAGGGGGTGTTTTACTTCTATGGGGTATTAACTGCTAACTCAACATATTTAGATCACCATGCTACCTTTTTACTGCTTTGAAAATGTTGTATTTGCCGAAAGCAACATATAAACATGTCTGTAACAAGTTTCACTTTCGTTTTTGACACTCTGAGTCTCCCTTTCCTTTGCTCTCCACACTTCAGAGCACTATCATAACAAAATCAGTGTGCATCCTGCTGATGAAACTACTGCACATTGCATCAGGTTTGTGAAGTTGTTATGTACAGTTTTTTATCATGCTTTTGTATATGTATTGAAAATTGTCCTGTGGGAGTATGGATGACGTAGGTTTGTGGGCTATGCACTGGACAGAATCTTGCAGCTAAAGGCTTGAATAGCGCCTGGGAGAGATCACTAAGATACTCAAACATGCATGGATGACATCTAAAACATCTTCAGGCATGTTTTTGATGAGGGAATAACGTTATAATATCGCAGAAAGCTAAACAACAACAAAAAAAAAAGATAAAAAACCCTCTTTAATATTGTGTTGAAGCATGACTCAACCAAATATTTCCATTTAAGTATTTGTCATTTTTGTCATTTATTGCAGGAGCCTTCTCCATTTCCTGTGACTCAATATCAGTCATCTGTTCATCCTAATCAAAGCCTGATCAGTGAGTGTGTTTTTGTCTCATCTCTGGGGGGACACTATTGCCTCTTCTTTTTTTACTCTGTCACCGCTGTCAACAAAATGAACAGGAGCATTTTTCTAAAGCACCACTTCTTTAATCCAAAAGTGTCTCTACTACTACTGACCTGCCGGCTAAATTGTCAGCAAATAAAGCTCAAATTAAACAGTCCTCAAAATAATTTACTTTCAAATTGGGAGAGATATTTGTGGATAGGTGTTTATCCGATCTGACAAATACCCAATAATCTCTCCTGACAGTTACTGCAAGAGAACTGACCAAAATGTCCCCATGAAATACATAATACAGGTATATACTATCAGATAATAAGTGGAGAATATGTCTACTGTAGAGATGCATGCACAAAGACTGCAATTTGCTCTTCGGGTAAGATTTTAAGATGCTGTACCTGATTTTTACTGTCTTAAAAACAAGAAAAAAACAGAACTAGTTCATTTTAAGCTGTTTACAGTGGTCCAAAGTTATTCCTCACATACCAATTCTGAGCATCCTGATTATTCACACAATGAGTTTATAAGCATTTTTCACAAATTTTAGACACCAGAGCAGAGGTTTGCTGTCACAGTAAATCTAACAGCAACTAGCATACTAACTCGTATTTCCTGATTATCCAACAGGTGGTGTCCCTGTTACAGAGATGAAAATCCACACACGTCAATGTTTGTGTCTGGGAGGCAACTAGTTATCTGTGTGTCTGAAAAGATTATGAAACTGCTCTCCCGTAAATTCTCTACGGAGCCCAGTTCATCAGTTTTGTTTTGGATCACATTGACATTCCGCATCAATACTGAGGGGATGGCTTATATCTCCTCTGCTTTTTGTTTGTCATGCTAGTATTGACTTAAAGAGGGGGTATTAATTAAACATCTCTACACTGAACCACTCCTGGACGAATGAGGGATTACCTCATGTTACCTTGTGTTGGTTTGAAATGTTATATGCCCCAAAAACAACATATTAAAAAGTTGAATTAGGGGGGACTGCATTGTGTGAGAATGGGGAGAGCTGCAGAGAACTTCCTGGTTTCGTAGGCTTGTGTTCTGAACCTTAGATAAGACTCAGAAGGCTCTGGCTGCAGACCTCTGCCAGGAGCACCCTCACATGACTTACATCTATCCATATGTTCCTAAAATAAACAATGTAAGGTTACAAAAGTTGACATTGTTTACACTAAAGACAAGCTCAAACCCTTTTCCCAACCTTAACCATTACAGATCTGTGTGTAATCTTAACCAGACACAGGACATATCTATGGCAACACAATCTACATAAAATGTAGCCTACATGTTGACAGTTATATATGTGTTATGTTTGTGACAACATATTTTAACTGCTAATTTCCCTGTGCAAGCAGAGTAGAGCAGAGCACAACACAAAGTTAATTTTCTTAGGAAAGATTTAGAAATGTATTGGGGATTAGGCTACAATCTAACATAAGTGCCAGAAGAAAATGAAATGAGCTTTATCACCGTTAAACATACCACCATAAGGAGGGTTTGAATAGTGCCTATAACAGATCGCAAGATCACTCAAATATGCATGGATGATTCAGGCAACCACTTCAGACTGAACTCTTTTACTTCTTCTTATTATTATTCCCTGCTTATTATGTGCTTGTACATATTTATATTTCAATCAAGCTGTGAAAAAAAATTAAAAAGTGGAGTATTGTTAGCAGTTCTGTAAATAAATACAATGTAGAAATATGTCAGAAATTTTGTAACCAATTTCTTCTTACTCTTAGAACCCATGCTGTTTAACTGACATTTATCCACATTTGAATCCTGCCATCTTCACGATATGTCATCTTCCCCTGACAAATCATTTTAATAAGAAAATAGTCTGACAAAGCCCTCATCCTCCCCATACCCAGAAGAGCTCTAAAGGACACCATAGTCATCCATTCTGCCTTATAACTGTGCTAGTCTCCAGCAGAACACAGCACAACTCCCTGGAGGAAATTGAGGAGCATGGATGAGACAGAGGCCCAACTCTAACCCTTAGCTCTTTGCCTTTAACCTTGCACAGCAAAATTAATTCATGCAATATTTCTGAGTTCACAAACTCATGAGAATCCATCTTGGCATGTACCAGCTGTATTGATAATCGGGTGGCCAGCAATTTCAGTGACAGGACTTCACAGGACACGACACTGAAACTAACACACCCTAGTTGTTTACCATAGTCTATTGAACTACCCTAAGGTCTGAGCTGTCACCTGAGTCCTATTTTTTATAATCCTTCATGCCCCCAATGGGTAGTTCAATTGATTTAACTAATAACAGATACAGATAGGGTGTGTTCAGTGCGACTCACTAGAACCCTGTCAGAACTGAAGCTACTTGGATGAGTGACTCAACATTAAATCTGAAAAAAAAAACAAAAAAAAAACATTTGTCCAGATGACAGATTTCAATTTTCTTTTGCGACAATCGATTCAACACAATTTACAACAGAGAGTTCATGTTGGACAAGGGTGTAACGACACAACAGGGTTATGTTTTGAAGAAGATAACAGTAGCCTAACTAAACTGTACATCAACACCTGCATTGAAGATGGGGTATTATGCAAAATACCATGTTAAAACATTGTTCCCTCATCAAAAACATGCCTGAAGAGGTTATACATGTCATTCATGCCTGTTAGAGTATTTTAGCGATCTCTCCTGGGCCCTATTTGAACTCTCCTTATGGTTAGCTGTAAGATTCTGTGCAATGCCTACGTCATCCATGCACACACATGACAATTCTTCATAAATGTACACAAGCATGATACAAAACTGTACCCAGCAACAAACAAACCAGATGTGTAGCGGGATGCACGCTGATTGTATTGTGATAGTACTTATAACAATAAAAGGCCATGTGTTATCAGTTAATACCCCATAGAAGTGTAATACTCCCTCTTTACACAGCTATCATCTTTCTAATGTACCGATGACTCAAATGTTCCACTGTGAGTCACAACTCTTTATCCAATCACCCTCTCAACAAAATCACATGGAGTGTATCAAATTCTAACTGTTCATAATGTCTGAAACTTGAGCCTGTGATCCATGGCCCTGTGCAGCTGCTGTGTTCCTCTGGAGAGCCATCATCGCGGGCCTCCGATCATTGACCCGACCGGAGCACGACCTCGGCTCCAAGTTCCAGCTCTTCAGCCTCTGTGGCCCTCCGGATTTGCCTCCATCTCAGTTCATGAAGCGAGCTGCCGGTCCATGTGGAGCTCATATGGAAACAGCGCTATCAATGTCACCACAGGGAAGGCTGATAGGAACTTAGGGCACTCAGACTGCAGAATCAGTTTTAAGGATTTGTCAGGAGGAACTAAAATTCTCACACCATGTTTCATTGTGTGTATTAAAGACATTATTTGGTTTTTTTGTGCTTTGCTTACCTAGCAAATCCAGTTGTTTCAGTGACACATGTGAAAGGAAGGACCACTTAACACCTATCATATAAAAATAAATCTAATTTATTATACCTTAGATTAACAGAGTTTAGCGCTTCACTTATTGATGCTGCAGAAATCCGTAATGTTTTTCAGTCCCCTGTGATTTTTTTTTTTTTTCTCGGTACGGACAGACCATACCTGATTGGCTAATCCACATGTCAATCATGGACACTTGAAAAAGGGAGGATTAACCGGTGACCACTCACATCTTTGTAAAGTATTGAAGAAGTGTGTATTCTGGAGTGCTTTGCTGTCTCTGTCCATCAGGATTACCCTCTAAACTAGCAGTTTTTGATGGTGGTAAAAATGTTTAGCAAATGCAAGTCATTAAAAAATGTGCTCTATAAATACATTTGACATTGACTAGTATTATGCTACTACTAGTAACCAGTAAAGTTAAATTATGAGTCAAGTTTCTCAGGAACCCACAGTCTGTGCTTCAGGCAAGATTTTAATCTGGCAACCGCCTGGTCTGAGGGTCATTGTTTACTGTCAGGCTACACAAATATTGTATTTTATTGTAAAAAAAAGGCATCATAAAACAAAATTTGCATTGAATATTTTTTGTTTGTTGAGTATAAATGAAAGTTTTTCAGCTCTGTAAAATACCTCAAAATACACAAACTACAACACAAAAAAATCATAACTCTGTGAGAGTATTTTTATTTATTATCTTTCTAGAGGAAGGGCAGCTGTACACTCAAAATAATAAAAATGTTACAAATGATTTATACTGTATAACTTAACTGTGTGGTTATTAAATAACCACAGTAATAACCCACTAAGTCAAACTGCAGACTTTGCTTTGTTCCCTTCATGTTTCTCCATGCCCCACATCACGAGAGAGAGAGAAGGAGAGACAGAGACCAAGGCAATAATCCTGCAGGTCTATGGAGGGAAAAGTTTGCCAAAAATATTTGTTGTTTTCAATAATGTGTCTTGTTTGTGCAGAGCAGTGGAGGGACTGGGAGGTTGGGTCTAATACAAGTCTCAGTCCACTGCAGCGGCCATACTGTCTCTCTCTGGGGAAATGAGAGAGAGATGTGTGAAACTGGAGACTTCACATACAAAACTACACAATGTCAGTTTGTGTCTTTGTTTTATGGGAATACAAAGGACACATTTTTCTGTAAGTTTAAATTAGCATTTTAATTACATTGGACCCAGTCAAATTTTAAAATACTGATGAGCTACGTAGTTTTGAGCCATGTAAATTGGTTTCCTGACGAGCCAGTCCATTCTACATTCTGCTGAAATCCAGAAGGATCTGGAATTGAGTGGAGTGTGAAAACCTCCGTCCTAATTTGGGACGGTCCACCCACAGCTGCTAATTTGTATCACGTGTCTCAAATGAGAAAATATCTCCTCTCCAAAATTCTTGTATCAGTCAGATCAAAATATCTAAATTATTTTACCTGAGATAAATAAGTGTTTAGTGCTTCATTTGTTGATTCTGCAGAAATCTGTGCTGTTTCTCTGTCCTCTTTTTGATAAAAAAAAAAAAAAAAAACAAATAAAATGTTACTCCTTTACGGCCATGTTTGTTTTTACCGGAATGGAGCATGTGTCTCACTGATTTATCCGCCTGTCAATCATGCCCTCTGGAATTGGAGAGACAGCATATGGTTCCAGACTCACTCAGTGTGGTGTGGTTCTGGCTGGCTAAGTAAGCAAATTGGATCATATAATGATGACCATGTAAAGATGACAAGATGAAAATATATGCATAGAACATTTAAAAGGTGAGATTTTAATTTTGTCAAAGATGTTTTTTTTTTTTTTTTTTGTTTTTGTTTTTTTTACTTGTGAAAATGTATCCCCCAAAATTAGCATTATAGTTATTTTCAACATGATGCTAACAGATAAATGTACCTCTAACTCTAACACCGTAACCCTAATCCCATAACCCTCAATAATCCTAATCCCAAACCTTAATCATACGGAACTCAAATTATGAAATCAACAGTCTTGTGGAAATGCACAGAATTGGCTATCCATACACACATGAAATGAATACCTGAAGTATTAACCCATTTCAAGTATTCTGATCCTCCTAGATTAATAGGTGAAGGAGAAAAAACAAAATCGTTAGAAACAGGGAATCAGCAGTTTTCTACAGAGACTAGATCTGGAAGCCTAGCCCCAGTGACTGCACATATATGTAACAGTATATCTGCCCTGGCACATTTCTCACTCAGGGTTGCATTGGTCATGGAGGAGATGGTTGCCCGGGGTATGAGCGTTTGTTGTGGCTCCAGAATTCTCTTTCATCTCATCTCCGCAACCAATCAAAGAGCTCCCCCAACATGGAGCATCCAACCACCCACCTCTACACTACAGTGCTTATATGAGGGCCATTTTAGGAGATACTGTAAAGTACTTTAGGGTTGTGTTACTTCAAATGAGAGCAGAGAATATAGATGCAAGAGTGCTTGTGTTGGAGGACTGTGGGAAAAACAAAAGATAAGTGTTTTGAAAATAAATGTGAACAGTGATTATACTTCCACTGTTTAATTAGTCTTCATTATTTAATATAATGGCAGGTTGCACAAATAAACATTCAATCATTAAGCCTAACAAATGTCAAATGAGCTTGGACTCTCAGACATTTATAAGATTAATTGAAATGTTTTCTGCTACACAAGTCTCTGCTACAACTCTGCAAGGCATTTCACACTTATACTTTATATGTGGTATTAATTGTCGCACATAACGAATTTAGATCACCAATTTATCTTTTATTGTGTTGAAAATATTATATTAGCCAAAAACAAAGTATTAAAACAGACCTATGATGCAAAATCGACTTATGCAAAATTTACTTTTCAGATTATAGTCATTTTCCATTCTTATTTACCCTCTCGAAGTTCTATTTTGAGTGATTCGTGCATGTTTGAGCAACCTTTAATCACTTATTTTCAATATGCCATATTGCTGATCAATCCCCGTTTTCACTGCCACCGTCATATGCCCACTGCTTTGTACTTGCTATGTTCTCCAATTTTATTTTCTTAATGGTGATATTTTGGTACAAATGAAAAAAAATTAAATTTAAATTTAAAAAATCTGCTGCTCGCTAGCATGATCTGCAGCTATCCACTGGAGGTGCCATCAACTTCATGGCTCTTTGTTGTGATGACGTCAGCTCCTATTGGGCACCGCGGTTTTGTAACGCCGAAGTCAGCGGACTTGTTTCTTTTTATTAAGTAATTTTAGATGAATATTGCGATATAAAATCCGCAAATTATAACATAATGATCCACGGGTGTTGTGGATTATAACTATACAGCTATAATTATATAGCTATATAGACTCTCCCTATCAAAACACAATCAGTGTGCATCCTTCTAATGAAACTACTGCACATTGCATCACATTTGGGAAGTTATTGTGTATTGCTTTGTATCCTGTTCTTGTATGTTTATGAAAAAAAGCCATACGAGAGAATGGGCGTGCGCGCTGCAGAAGCTTCCTGATTACATAGGCTTGTGGGCTGAGGGTTTGAATAGTGCCCAGGAAATAACGCAAGATTACTCAAACATGCATGGATGACACATACAAATACTTCAGGCATGTTTTTGATGACAGAACATTGTTATAACATGGTAGAAAGCTTCAAAAAGTCAACACCCCCTCTTTAATACCTGAGTAAACTGAATGGTCAAAAAGTAAAACTGCCAAAATTTATCAACTGTTAAAGAAACAGTTATTTAAGTTGAAGTTAAAACTTTCTAATTTCTTCAAGTAATGAAATAAGTTGTCATTGGTCAGAAAATGAAAAGTGAGAACTCTCTTCACAGACAGGTTAATACAGCCACTCATGCTCTCATTAGCATCTGGATTAGCATACTGTGTGGCTATAAGAGGCTCTAACAGGAGCCGGGTGAACCAGGGTGAGCTCTTTAACTGTGAGGAGATCAGGACAGACACAATTACACCCACACCACACCTGCTCAACCTGCAACTTTAACAAACTCCCAACATATTATACAGACCACAGCTAAATGACTAGAATTTTCATCTTAATAGAGAATATAAAGCAAAGTCAGATCAGGGTGCCACTTTGAACTAATCATCTCAGCAGACACTCTGGCAGTGTAACTTATAAGGACTGAAATTTCTATTATGAAGTTTTGAAGCAGGATTACAGTGTACCTGACACTAAATCATAAAATATTAAAGTATAGTTACTGAGAAATTGTCACTCACTAGCAGTCACGCTGCTAAAATTTTTATTCAAGAACCAGTGTTTAAAACTGACCAAGGCAACTTTATTTTATATAGGCTGTCAGAAGTGACATAGTGATTACCAATTTAAAACAGAATATTTTATCTTTTAAATGAGAACAAGTACTCGTAATGTTCCATATAGCATGAAGCTACAATCCATTTAACATATTAGCATAAAACATAATTTTAGGTTAATTTGTGCATATACATTTGACAGTAAAAAAAAAAGTAGATGGCATTTAGAACAGGAAACTGATGCTATGGTGTGCCACAAGGTTCAGATGTGGTACCAAAGATTTTTTATTACATGCACTGTCAGCCCATTCCACCCTTCCCCGAATCGCCACCTTAACGTGGTGGAGGGGTTTGAGTACCTGAATGATCCTGGGAGCTTCAATTCAATTTTATTTATATAGCACATTTAAAATACAACTTAAGATGCCCAAATAGCTTCACGCAGAAGTCAAAAAAAAAAAAAAAAAAAAAAACAGAAAACACGACACACAGGCAAAGAACAATAAAACAATAAAATATCATATTAAATGCCAGGGAGAAGAGGTTCAGAAGCCCCTTATGTTAAGTAAAACATCAAGGTTCGCTACGTCGCCCGGACCAGCGTTACCAGGGCCCTACCCTTGAGCCAGGCCTGGGGTGGGTGCTCAAAAGCGAGTGCCTGGTGGCCCGGCTTTTCCCCCCAGGGCCCGGCTGGGCTCAGCCCGAAGGAGCAACTTGGGGCCATCTCCCCGTGAACCCACCACCTCTGGGAGGATCCATGAAAGGCTGGTGCAGAAAGATCTGGGGGTTGAAGGCGGGGGCCTCGCCGACTGGATCTCTGGCTCTGGGGACATGGAATGTCA
>KN483329.1:31363-42502 GCA_000787095.1 Periophthalmodon schlosseri | reverse complement strand
ATTATTAGAATTGTCAAAAACCTACTCACTTTTAGTTTTAGACGCATTACATACCAATGTTGCCATAGTAGCGAAAACGAATTTATGTCACTGACGCAACAACCCAACTTTACCCAAGGGCATATTTATACCACAAAAACTATTCTAAATCTATAATATTGTAAAAAAAAACATGACACTGTAGTACTTAGTTTGCATCTGTAACGGCTAAAGAAGTTTTAAGTTATATTCAAACTTCTACAGCTCAAATCACGTATAAAACATAAAGAAAAAATGCCGCAGTAGGAATGAGGAATAACAACCTCTAAAATATATGATTCCATTGTTTCATATATTGAACGAGAAGTCAGTATAGTAATTATCATGACTCATAGTGGTAGTAGTAGTGGTAGTAGTAGTGTCCTCTGTTTGTTTGCTGTAGTGTGCGTTCATCCAGAGAGTGAAGAGGCTGTGGCCCTAAGCCCTGACTGGACATTTACTCTGGAGTCTTTTCAGGTCCGGTCACTGCTGTCATTGTAGTGAACTGGGTCAGGCCTTTCTTTGCGAGAGCCAACTTTGTGCTGGTGTAGTAATTGGGAAATCCAGGAATCCTCGCTCCCAATGGCAAACGTTTTTATATTTCAAGATGCGCTGTCCAATTATCAATAATACTTCATATTTTACCTTAAAAAGTCTAGAGGTTTTTTCAGCGTCAACCGTTTCCTCAAAATCTTCCTTAATGGTGTATTTAAGTAGAACCAAACAAACGATTAGTGGTAATTTAGTATAAAAAAACCTTATTATTTATAAAACATGCCAAATGCTAGTTTCTGAGTGGCTTTTATGAGCCCATTTTGACTTGATTAGTCATTGGAATCTCTCTCAAAATGACTGATTTGAGACGATTTTCAAAATTCAAAGACAAAACAGAAATTTAGCAAAACTGCCTACTACCTCAACCATTTAGCACAGTTTCTAAAAACTTGACATTATTAAGAGTTGATTTAGCTAATTAGGTTAAGTTGTATTTAGGCTTGTCACTATAATTACAATCTCACGCTCCATCGTTTCCAGTGATGCGGTTGCTGTATCTTGCTGTCGTGGTGAAGAAGAAACTGAGTCGAAAGAAAAGCTCTCGATTTACCGGTCAATCTACGTTCCTGCCCTCACCTATGGTCATGAGCTTTGTGTAATGACCGAAAGGACAAGGTTGCAGATACAAGCGGCCGAAATGAGTTTCCTCCGCAGGGTGGCTGGGCGCTCCCTTAGAGATAGAGTGAGATGCTCGGTCACACGGGAGGAGCTCAGAGTAGAACCGCTGCTACCTCCACGTCGAGAGGAGAAAGCTGAGGTGGCTCGGGTATCTGTTCCGGATGCCTTCTGGCCGCCTCCCAGGGGGCGTGTCTCACCGGGAGGAGGCCCCGGGGAAGACCCAGGACACGCTGGAGGGACTATGTTTCTAGGCCGGCCTGGGAACGCCTTAGGGTCCCACCGGAGGAGCTGGAGGAAGTGTCTGGGAAGTCTGGAAGTCCTTGCTTAGACTGTCACCCATCCCCGGTAATTAATTACAATTACAATTCAATATTGACTCATCGTTCAATATATGACAACTGGACAATATATTTTGGGGCTCAGTATTTATCGTGGAGACTTTTTCTTTGCAATAGTGGAGAGATTTTTGTCATTTTTATGTAGTACGATAGATCTGAGCTGTAGAGGTAGACTAAATAACTGCTATGGCCATTTATTCTGCCATTTATGTGTTGCAGCTCAGGCTTTTTAATGTAACAGTCTATTTCAAAATGTGTTTACTTGGATTGTCCTGCTTTGTGTCAGTGGCATAAAGTATTTTCAGTATTATCGTTTATCGCAGTATATCTCTGTAGCGATATATCGTGCTTCAAAATGTGTTATGGTGACAGGCCTAATTGTATTGTACTGAAGAGATACAGCGAAATTGAAAGTCATTTTTGTATGAGTGAATGGAACCAGGCCTGTCACGATAATGACTTTATCGACTTATCGTTCTCATATATGTAAACTGGAACAAGATATTTTGGGGCTCAGTGTTTATTGTTGGTACGTTTCTTTGCAAAATTGGGGAGATTTTTGTTATTTTGGTTGCAATTCGATAAGATTTGAGCTGTAAAGGGTTGAACAAGTGACGTCTATGGCTAATTATTGCTTCATTCTGCTATGTATTTGTTGCAGCTCAGGCCTTTTAGTGATACTGCCTTTAAAAATGTTTTATTGGGATTATCTTGCTGTGTTTTAATGTCATAAAATAGTTTCAATATTATCGTTTATCGCAATATATCGTGCTTCCGAATGTGTTATCGTGACAGGACTAATGGTGATGCTTGCTTTTCATGTTGTTAAGTCCAAGCCATCAACGTCCAACTTTTACCTTTCCCCTAAACTCAAACAAAGCAGCAGGTATTGACTTTGGGGCAGCTCTGTAATCACATAATGGAGCCCTGTCACTGTCATTTTACCAGTGCGCATTTACTGACTTCAAATCTCGTCGATAAATTGTTTACTCTGTGACTTATCAAACGCTCCCACTGCTTTTGAATCACTGTCAAACGTGTTGTGATGGAGGAGAGTGCGTTTAGCTGCTGTCAGCATCTGAGCAGCTCATTGTGATCCATTAGAGGCAGGGGGTGCCTTTCTCTCCACCCCATCAGACACACGGGACGAGTAAGCCAATCAGACGTATTTAACAATGCCATGGCACCAATGCAGCTGCCACTCATGGCCGTGCCTAACGGGATAAAAGTTAATAGCATTAGAACAAGGAAGTGTTGTTTGTGTAAGACAGCAAACCAGCAAAGTTTGACAATTTAATTTAAAAGGAATGTCAGCTTGGAAGCTTTTGGATGAGTGAGGAGATGGAAACAAGGATTTTCTTCATGATGGATAGTCAATATGCCCAACCAAATGCAGCTGACATTTTAAAGAAGACCCATTGTGCTTGTGTCTGCTGTATAATTATAATCACGTTATGTTATAATTTGGACATATTCACCTAAAACCACTTAATAAAAGAAACAAGTCTGCTCACTTGCTCACAGTCTGCGTTAGAAAACGGCGGTGCCAATGGGAGCTGACTTCGCCATAAACATCACGACAAAGAGCCGTGTAGCTGTCGGCCGCTCCTATGGATAGCTGTAGGTCACGCTAACGAGCCGCAGAGTTTTTCATTTATACCAAAATGACTACGCGCCGCTGCTGAATCCTACGTGCATCACTGATTAAGCAAATACAATTGTGACGTACTTGCGGTGGGCGTGCACCGGTGGCGGTGAAAACGGGAGTTGATCGGCAAAATGGCGCCTTGAAAATAATGCACGAATCACTCCAAATGCAACTTCAGGTGAGTAAATGGTGAAGGAAACAACTATAACATGGTTAAAAGAAAAAAAAATCAATTTTGCATAGTAGATCTGCTTTAAGTTTAGATTTCAGTGCATTTTGAGGTAGTAGTTAACTTGAAAACTTCCACTTCATGACATCATAAGGTGGAACAGAGCATTTTGAGCTTTGGAGATGTGGACAGCAGGATTACTCAAACATGTGTGAATGAAACAAAACACAACTCCAGGTGTGTTTTGATGAGGTAACACGGCTTAAAGCTCAGACATGTCAATTTTGCGCAATATAGGACCTTTAAGTTTATGTGCCAGTTTATATTTGAACCAGTTGATTTGAACATACCTGAAAAAGTCTTAATACAGCTGTCGGAGACTCAAGGCATAGATGTATTTTGCCCGTAACCTCATTAGTTGAATATAAATAAACAATACGACCCTATGCTTTGTGGTGTGACAAATAGTCAAAAGGAAAAAAGGCGTTTTGTGTTTGCTCAGAATTCCTATAATTAATTTTACATATGAATGGTGACAGAGTAAGGATCGTTTGGATTAACAGTTAAAGTGGATTAAACATAAAACTGCATACATGAATAATTTCCAAGAGATTTTCCCTTGAGAAATTCTGTATTTTTTCTTGTTTAACATTCTGTAGACTCGGGAAAATTAGCTCTACTCATGAAAACACACATTCTAAAACCAACAAAATAAATAGTACATCTGCAGAAACCACATCCGTTTTTGAAGCCCTATTCCCACGGCGCCCCCTGTTGTGTATGTTTGTTACATGCTTAACGCTGTGTATAAAAAGATATAGGAATTCCTGCTCCTTTTCATGTTTGTGTGTTAATGACGCTTGGTTTGCTTGAATGAAAAGATGAATGGGAAGCTAACTAGCCAACAACTGATGTGTGTGTTTGGTGCTAGGATTTATGTCACCCGTTGTAGCCGGTGAGTCCACTTTAGGAATTCTCGTGAAATATTTACTGGAGTCACTGACACAGGAACTCGCTCAAAGCCGCGTTCAAAAATAGTTGGCCG
This sequence comes from Periophthalmodon schlosseri, assembly GCA_000787095.1. Lineage (NCBI taxonomy): Eukaryota > Metazoa > Chordata > Actinopteri > Gobiiformes > Gobiidae > Periophthalmodon > Periophthalmodon schlosseri. The sequence continues at coordinate 38,111 of KN483329.1, read as the reverse complement.
CCATTTCAGATGATTCAGGCTTCTAATTGTGTCTTGGTGATTTGTCGACCAAAAATTCAACACAAAAAGTTTGGTAAGCGATGGGCCGGAATGATTTTGAAGAAAAAAATAAAAATAAATAATCCTGTTCAGAGTGGACATTGTAAACAACTTCAGGAACACTTGAGAGAAGAATAAAATATGATCTGGTAAACATCAATTTCAGAACTTCAGGAATAACAAAATTTCATTGAAAAAAAGGACATTATATTCTAAATAATCTAAATAACTGCAGCTTTTGTGATTTGACTCCACTCAAATTTCAATTTCCATTCCATATATCGTCCTAGTAATAAATATAATAATATAAAATAAAATTGTTACTAGGCCTGTCACGATAAAAAAAGTTTGAATATCGCTGGAGTAAATATAGACGATAAATGATACTATAGAATCTAATTTATGCCACCGACACAAAAACCCAAGAGCAGATTTAAACCACAAAATATTCAAAATTTACAATATTGTTAAAAAAATCAGGAGCTGCGAGAAATAAACAGCAGAATGAAACACTTTAGTCATTAGTTTGCATCTGTAATGAGTCATTGAAGTTATTAGTTCAACCTTTTATGGCTTAAATCTTATCATACAGCCAAAAAATAACCAAAAATTTCCCAGCAGTGCAAAGAAAAAGTACACACGATAAATACTGACCCCAAAAATAGATGTTTCAGCTTTCATACACTGAACAATAAGTCTACTATATTTCTAGTATATAGGCCTAACTGTTCCCTGACGCCGTGATGATCTTCAAGTATAATCAAACTTGTCTGTTTAATTAAATGCAGCTCTAAACTCACTCACGCCTCCTATTTGTCGAGCTCTGTCAAGCTTTGAGTGAGTAACAGCTGGATTAACCAATCACGGTGAAGTGTGAGTTCTCAAAAATGAGCAGGAAGCGTTAATTACCTCTTAAGGCGATATAAAACAACTTCACGTGTTGAACTGAACTCTGAACAGTGTCCGAGGTGAAAATTGTAATATGTTTTTGCCATAACACCCCCCCCAACTGAAAGAATACAGTAGGGCTGCACATTGTATATTGCAAACGTATCAGTATCGAAATATCGGCTGATGCAAAGTGACCATTTACCAAACTGAATATAACAACCTATATTAAAACAAATGACACCACAGTTCTCCATCTGACTAAAATGTGCTGTTTTTCGTAAATGTGTTTTTAAAGGTCCTGTATTACGCAAAACTGACTCTTGTGAGTTTTTAGCCATGTTATAATGTTGTTACCTCATCAAAAACATACTTGCACTTTCACACATTCACACATGTTTGAGTAACCCTTTATTATTAGTCTGTCTACAGCTCCAAAGCTCAAAATGCTCTGCTCCACCTTGTGATGTCACGAAGCGGTAGTTTTCACGTTAACCTTTTACTTTTTAACCTTTAACCTTACCTTTTATCTTTAGTTCAGTAGAGTCTGGCATTTCCATTGGTGAAATATCCAAATGGTTTTCACGTTAACCTTTTACTTTTTAACCTTTAACCTTATCTTTTATCTTTAGTTCAGTATAGTTTGGCATTTCCATTGGTGAAATTATCCAAATGATTCTAGTGAAGGTGTATGGAATTTAAAAACACAGTGGAGCACTTCCTGTGTCACCAAATGACATCACAAGGTAGAACTGAGTGTTTTCAGTTTGAAAGAAGAGCTCAGCCTAAATATGCAGCTTTTGTGTGTTAAACATGTGTGAATGAAACAAAAACACAACTCCAGGTGTGTTTATGATAAGGAAAAAACATTATAACATAGATCAGAGAATATCTTAAATGGGCCCTTTAAATGAAAAAGGTTAAAAATAGTTCATGTATTATTTTCCCGACTAAGTCCAAAAATAGCCTTGATTCAATCTTGGTTTTGTCTGTTAAATTTTTGTTTTGTTTCGCTTGTCATATAAATCGCATACTGCAATCTCTATGTAAATTCCTACAAACTCGCACTGGCTTTTTTCAAACTAGTTGATGCTGCAGTGTGTGACTTGCTACCCTCTGATTTGCTGGCAGTCCCTAACAACCAAGTTCAAAGGTCACGACCGCTCCAGCCGACAACTGCTTGGAGAAATCAGCGCCTCACATAGGGGGCACAAATAACTTTGCACCCTGTCTGAACCGCACAGATAAAGTTACCCTCGGTCGCACATTGGGAAGAGGATAAACCGGACCCCAAACAGCGCACTGTCCCCGGCATCAAACCCTCAACCCCCCGCACAGATGCACTTTCAGCAGCTTACCCGACAAAGGCTTGCATTCCTCCGATCAAGGAAAGAACATGGTCTGCTGGCGCCCGTAACGCTCCTCTCTCATTCATGGGTGTACTCGCTTTTGAACAGTGCCCTCTCTGTTAAGACCTCTCATTCATCGCACACTTTTAAGGGAGAAACACAGAAATAAGTGGTGACATAAGCGGAGCCCTCACTTGTCGACAGGGACCGGAGCTTCCCGTTCTCCAGACAACGGTCCAAACAGAGTAAACATCCTCTCTGCGTCATTCAAAAACCTGGGGGTCACTGCAAAATCTCTTTTTGTTCCCCACAAGTGAATTTTAAAATGGATTTCAGGATAGATAGGATTCGGTTAAATTCTTGTCAGACAACAAAAACGAAACCACAAAGATCAGATAGCGAGATGGAATTCTACACATGCTTGTACCTGTGAAAGTGGTGTTGCGATAAGGTTAAAGTGAAGCTTTCAATTACATTTTTGTATAGCCCAACAAAACAGCAGTTGCCTCGCAGGGCTTTACAAAATTATTGATTTAACCAACAGAAAAGTTAGAAAATCAAACAATGAACGAGTCATAGGTCAAATTTGATGAAAAACGTTCACAGGAAAGAAGCGAATAGATCACTGTCCCAGAGCGTCCCCCGTCCTAGAGCCTCACAAGCTCAAAAACTAAAAAAAACGAACCAGAGAACCACAATGAAGGGAGATTCACTCTCTCGGACGGAGAGGCTGTAGATGTGTCCAGAACATAGACTGTATGTATATGTGTATATGTGTATGTATAAATGGACATAGCTAACCTGCTAGCCGCCGCGTTCCAAATAGGCGTGTGATCATCCCGCTCCATCGACTGGCTCCAATTCATTTTACATTTGGAAACAGTCGCCCTTCTCTCTGTAACTGCTGCTGTCGCACTCATCATTTTGGCCTTAAAATGTTCGTATTGACCTGCTCTACATGATCCTGGTGTTTTTATTTCTCTATTTTGTCTGTAACTCAACATATAAACATTAATAAGAGACAAATCCGCTGCCTTCTTTCACTGAGGTTGCTGGCGCTAGCGTTAGCAACAGGTTAGATTGACAGCGTTGCTAAACGCCCGCCCACTGCTAACCCAGCGGTGCAGACAGGAGGCCGTTACCTTCAACAGCTTCGCTCCAGATCGGCTCTTTGGTTACTATCATAGTCGCGGTCGGAATTCCAAATATGGAACTCGGCTCCAAATTTGTCCCATAACTGCTCCAGCCTCGATGAGCTTCATTTGACTGGAGCCGAACGCTCTGGGTGTCGTCACACTCACTTAGTCCACTTCTATATACAGTCTATGTACCGTGACTGACGCGCATCCATTTCCAAATATAATATATACACATACAATGCATTCAGGAATATTAAGGCTTTATTCAACCGGAACTCTATGCAACTGAAATGTATTTCTTTGTCTGATACAGATTTTCAGCCCATAAAATGCTGAATCAATCAGCTTTTGTAATTTTCTGTCTGTTGAGAGCGTGATTTATAGATAGTTGTTTACTCTTCCTGTGAACTGCTCAAAACAAAATGAGCCAAACATCATGATGAGATGGAATTCTTCTTAGTCACGACCTCCATGCCGGCACATGCTTTTTGCTGAAGGCTGGAGAGAGGCACTTAAGCTAAAACAGCACTTCTCAGCAGCAATGAAAAAGAAATAGTTCTATGTCCAAATGACTGATTTATATTGTAACGTTCCTGTCATGCTGCCCTTGATAACTGTTGTGTCCCATGGAACTTGCTGTCTCATTATTCCCCATAACTGTACAATAGTTTACCGAGGTTGGTAGAAAGTCTTTTATTGAGGTTCCAAAAACACTAATAATCTTTTACAGTGCGATCCTGAAAAGCACTCACATATGATTTACCAGGTTGTAAATACTGAGGTCCCAAAAGTCAATTGTCCTCCATAAATCAAAATACAGTCTTTGATGCTTTGAGATGAAAAAAGTGAACATTTTAGTCCCATGTCCAGAGCCTCAGAAGTTTGCATTCGTTCATATTGTTTTTTAAGGGAAAAACTCAATTCGGTCTCAAATATTTGCCAAAACTCAGTAGGTCTGTCGTCTTTTAGTTGTTGGCTTGAAATGCATGAGATGTATCCAAATGCAAAATGGTTCATGGAAATTCCTTTTCTTTATACTTGTTATTTCTGCATAAAAGGAACTGCCTGAGTTGAATCACCACAAAATATTTCTGTTATTTTTGGCATTTTTGTGATCTCGATGTTCATGTTTGCCAGGCCAAGTACCACTTCTAAAAACTTAGGTATAAAATGTGACTCGATTCACCACATGTATATTAGGTAATGGAAAAACAAGAGCCATATAGTTGTTTTATTTGTGAAAGTTTTGTTTGTGAGACTTAATTTTTTCATATGTGAACCTGTCGCTACATTTTCTGTTACGTTACAGTTTCTCAGGCCTCACTGTATCTGAAGGCCAGACGAGGCTCTCACGCTTCATGGGAATCTTATGATATTTGGCGCTGTCTCATCTAATTTTGAGCCTATAATTAAATTGTTGGTTCCACATTTAGTGCACACTGAGCTGGGGATTAGCAGTGCCCTTTGACCTCTTGGTTGTGATTTTGTTGGTTTGATGCCGGTGTCTCTCTCACCGGGCGGTCAACTCGGTGTCCGTCTCTTCCTGCTGTTGGAATCCCATTCATATGATAATGAGCGGAATTCCCATGGTTTTCCCTGTCCACAGTTGAAGATGGCAACCTCATAAACTCTGTGACCCTCCCAGCTTTGTTCCACACGAACTGTATCGAGAATTTTACAAAACAAATGATTTACTGTATACTTTATTTCACAAACTAAATTCATATTTTTGCTGAGTTTACGTCAGACTAGGGATGGGACAATAAACAATAATATCGTTTATCGTGATAAAAAGGGTTGACAATAATCGTTCGTGGGACATTTTATATAATCGTGATAATCGACAACAAAGATAATCGCCATTATATCACCTGAATGTGCAGAAAAAAACGACTTATCCACCGGGGAGGCAACGGGGGGGACAAAGTGGTCTTTTGTCCGGGCCCCAGGGTCTTAGGGGCCCAGAATTGGATGCTCTTCCTATTAATTTTCATTACACGGGGGCCACGTGAGGCTTATTGCCCCAGGAGACCAAATTTCAGTTGACGGCCCTGCTTATTCATAATATTCTCTGTTAAAGTTATAATTATTCATATCCTTAGCAACTTTAATCATTATCGTGATATAATTGTTAAACGCAATTATTTTGGCCATGATATTCGTCACACAAAATTTCAATATCGTCCCATGGCTAGATCAGACATGTCCAAACTATGGCCCAACAGCGCTCCTCACATCACTTTTGTTGGCCCTTACGGCTTTCTGTTTAATAGACCTCAACACAAGTAATTGAAACCCTGATATATAAAGCTTCCAAGTTGATAATGTGCATTGGCTTGGTCAAACTTTGGCTAAATTCACATTTTATGAATGACTCACTGTACTGACCCCTAGACTGTGGCCCTCTGCTTTGGCGTTACTCTTAGTTGTTTGTTACCATTTCCAAAGCAGCAAGATCTGTTTTAAATATTCCTGTCACGATTATCACTATCGACTTGTTCTTCAGTATATGAAAGCTGGAACTATATTTTTTAGGGTCATTATTTATCGTGTGTACATTTTCTTTGCGCTACTGGAACATTTTTGGTAATTTTTTAGCCATATGATCATATTTAAGCCATAAACGTTTTAATGAATCATTTCTATGACTCAGTACAGATGCAAACTAACGACTAAAGTGTTTCATTCTGCTGTTTATTTATTGCAGCTCATGATTTTTTAACAATATTGTAGATTTAGAATAGTTTTTGTGGATTAAATCTGCTCTTGGGTTTTTGCGTCAGTGGCATGAATTAGTTTCAGTATTATCGTTTATCGTCTATATTTGCTTGAGCGATATATCGAACTTCAGAATGTGTTATCGTGACAGGCCTTGTTTTAAATGCTGTTTGTTTTCCACATAATCCACATAAACCTAAGTTACTTTTAGGTTTATGTGGATTATGTTTTATTAGCTTCTGTGACTGAAAGTAAAGCCTTCAGTTCATTCATAGCATAGAGTAAATAATGTTGCCAATCATAAAACCATAATGTATTTTTCTCACAATTATAATAACACACACATTTGACACTGTCCTCCCATCTCATAAAAAACGAAGAGGATGTACCTGGCTGTGGGAAAATCTTGTATAATTGTTTGTTGGCATAGTCTTAAAGGGAGATGTTGAAATCCCTGAGATCAAGTCCTTGTTGATAACTAGCTGTAAACAGGCGACAGCCCACCCCGAGTTTAATCACTACCTGGCAACGTTCTCATAAGCAACAGTGAACAGGTTTATCCACAAGATTTATCAAGCCTGTTGTGTGTCATGCGATCCACCTGCTCATTCGGAG
>KN483329.1:0-23677 GCA_000787095.1 Periophthalmodon schlosseri | reverse complement strand
ACCCCCTATTCCCCCCCCCACCCCTCCTCCTGCCACTACTACTACTACTACTACCACTCTACCACTACTACCACCACTACTCCTACTATGACTATGTAGTAGTAATAATTAGTAAAACATAACATACCGTTGACTAATGACAGTACATCATACATATGTATCTATACGTTTGAATCATTGTGAGGGCCATAATGAATTGTGCAGTTTTACAGTACAGATAAAAGGGAAACCTACATCACCTGCTGTACCGGTAAAAAGTGCTTCTCACACAATTTGCTAATGTTACTACTGCTACTTGTCTGCAGGTTCCCGGGACAGTCCATTTTAATGCCACTTTAGGTCTCCAGGATTATCCCATCAAGTCATTAGCAGCTTAGTCCCGAACACACAGCGTAGTAGTGGTGAGTGTCCAGCTATGGTCCAGCGATTAGCCTTCTGTCGCGTTGGATTTGTGGGAGGAGGGGGGGGCGGGGGCCGGACGTCCCGGGCCGCCGTGGGTAAATGGAGGTAGTCGGCTGTGGCGGTTCGCCTCCTCTCTGTCTCTCTCCGATTACAGCGGCGAATCCAACCCTGTCGCATTTTTTCACTGCCTTAGACCTAATTAACCTAAATGGCACGTACGGCACTTTGAAGGCTCGTAAACAAAAGGGTGGAGCTCCAGAAAACACCAAAAAAGGTCTAATCGCTTTCTATGAAATTGCAGTAGGTCTGAGGAAGAGGGTATTACTGGGCAGGGCATGTGTGTAAAAAATGTTATAGTTTTTGAAGAATAAATAGAAATTCTGTTTTGGTTTATCACTGTTTCTGTTTTTCGGGTTAACAAGCGTAGTCTAGGTTCAGTGTTTTAAGTAAAAATGTTGTTACTTCTACCACGAATCATGTCCAGCGCTCAGAAAAAGAGTTTACATTTCTCGTATTCCTGTGGTTTGTTAACACTGACAGTGATAAAGATCAAAACATCTTCAACTTGAATTATTACTTTTACGTTTTTGGAGAGGAGGAGAGGGGAGAAAGAATGGGTGTGCGGTTCATTTAACAGTCTAGACGTAAATGAATAAAAGACATGTCTGAAAGGGGTATTTCTGCTGGGGTTTTTAAAAGTATCAATACCCAGATGCTAATCGATACTGAAACTAGTATCAGAACTACATAGGACAAAATGGTTGTCTTTAGGTAGGTCTTCATCTTTATCAGAACTATAAGACCACAAGCCCTTTAAGGACTGAGCATATTATAGACCATTATTGCTCACCTAGACTTTTTTTCTTTTTTTAGCCATAAAAATCATGTTAAAGGAGGTATCAGCGTGTTCTTTTGCATTTTTTTCACACAACTACCTCTATTTTACATATCCATCCTTATTTTTCCTTTGATGCATCAAATAAGTGTGTAATACTAGTTTAAGTAGAAGAAAAATTATAATAATGAATGTACCTTTGAAAACATGTCCAAAATGTCGATAAACTAACTGCAACTACAAATGCGAGCGTCTCCAGAGCGACGCCTCGGAGAATCCCGGCGACACAACATAAGCGCATTACCGTAAAGACGGTAACATATTTAAAGAGCCCTGTGCCTCTGCTTTGAGATGCCGTTTGAATTTACACGATCGCACAATTGGTTGCGGAGTTACGGTAATGGAAAGTCCGCAGCCGCGAATCTATCGGCGCCGATAGCATCCGACGCTATAGGGTTAAAGAAAGGGCCGTTTTTCCCCTTTCCAGTTATAATATATCAGAGTTATTCCGTACCCCCATGAGTTTATCAGCACTTTTCACAACTTTCACAGACGAGAGCAGAGTTTTGCTGTTACGATAAACCTAACAACAATTAGCATGCTAACACACACTACCTTATTATCAGACGTTAAAACGCTTTATAATTGGATGCTGATAGCAATTTGGAACTTAGAAATAATCTGCGCCTTTAACCAACAGAAAAACTAAACACTGGCCAACGTGATCGTTCTGGCTTTGAGTCATATTGAGGAGTGTCCAAATAATCTTAATCCAATTTATATTTCTGTCTACGCAACTAATGGTAGTCCTTGTTTCGGCTATGCTTTGGTTCAGTGGAGTCCAAGATTATTATGGTGTGCCAGCGGCAGGCGCGCCAGGCCAGCTACAGTTTACAGTGCCAGCCAACCATGTCTTGTACTTCCACAAAACACTTTGGTGACAGAAAAGGCAGCCACTTAAACCGCATTGAAGAGCCCTTAAGAGAGCGACACACCTCCACAAACGGGACATGTGTTTTGGAACGGGCCAGCGCTGTAAGGTGGCGCTGCTTGTTAAAATGTCAACATGGATTTTCTTAAAGGGAATTTCATTGGCGGCCGTGTAGTCCTACTCCTCTCTCGGCTTTTAAACCAGTCGAGCATGTACGCTGTGTAATTCCGAGGACAGCCTTCCCCTTTACATAAGACTGGCTGCGCAGGTTTGATGTTGACGTTGTTTGAAGTCAGGAGCCGTCAGGTGTAGAGCTACATGTTTTTGTAGTGTGAACTGGCAGCACATGATTATCGGTTTGGCGTAGGTGATAGAGACAAGAGCCGCTTTGGAGAGTAACGCCGATATGAAACTCTAAGGTAAGGAGAGTTGATGCTCTATTATTTCTATATTCTTCAAATACTGGCTTGAGCTGTTATGGGCAAGTTGTAGTTGTCTGCTTTGGTAAACATCTGAGTAAAGGAGACTTTGAAATATGAATGAGTTTTTGTATTAAGTTGGTTTTGTTGAACAGGTTAGGTTCAAGTGACACAGCAACATTTTAAACTTCCCATAGTTTGCATTTGAGGTTGAGGTCAGGTTCAAAGTGCATGTCTGAAATGTTTAGTCCTGGATTAACGGGGAATATCTTTGTAACTACAAGCTCAAACAGAAAAAAAACACAAAAACTGACAAAACCCTCGCTGTAAAAACACTTAAGATATTGCGATTTTCATTTAAGTTTTTCCTTTCGAGGTAAAAAGTGGAAGTGTTGTTCACTCAACAAGACGTCAACTTTACGCCATAAATTTAATATTGCAATTGAAGTCTATCCATAACAAGTAATGGCATGTTTGTTATTTCTTTCAAAATCAGTGAATCTTCAAATTATATAGGCCCCTGTGCTCCATCTGAACTTATGAAACTCAACACTGAAAGGCTCAGGTCGGCCCGGGAGTCGAACCGGCGACCTTCTCGCTAGCCACTACCCACTGTAACGCCACGCTTTCATTTGCATATTACGGCACAGGGTCAGGCAAAGATCATCATATAAATATATATAAATTAAAAAATGATGATATGTATTTAGAAAGAAAAGTAAGAAAGTGAACGTGAGTGAGGCCTATTGTCTTCGCTTGTAAATAAAAATGACCCAGCTGTTGTTGCTTTAAGTATTTAAAGTTGTAGTATTCGCCCTGTAGTAAAGTTAGTCATGTAGCTTCCTGTACCTCAGCGCTCCAGATATTTACAGCTGTCTTCCCCGTCAGTACTGTCTCCAGGTCTGTCTAAAGTACAGCATTTCAGCACCTACAAATTGTCCTTGAAGTGTTTTCCATTTTTGGGAAGCAAAACAGCCAAAAGCTCTTTTTTCCCCACCTCAGTCCCGGTGCCGCTAGTCCTTAGACTTATAAAATCATGTGATCTTGTATTAAAAGTTCCCGTATCAAAGTTCAACAAGTGAGATATTCGAGCAGTCTGTCGAGTAGTTCTTTTAAATACATTTTATACGGCGTTGTTCTCGTCTGACAGATAGCGACAGATAGCGACAACCTACTTTTTCATAGAGTGGACAGCGATGGGTTTTAAATTCATCACCTGTTATGAAACGAAGGGCTGAGTGAAAGAGTGAATCTAAACGTTTCAAAGTAGAGGCTGAAGTCTGCATGTAGATTATATCCCCTTAATTCTACTGCCTGTGCTGCATAGTCAGGCGTGTGGGTTGTTTTTTTCCATTGTATACACATATAAATGACTTCTGTTGCCACATTTCCGGCGTCAGGTGCGCCCGTGTAGTGTCCAAAGCACTTTTGATTATACTAATTACGCTCCATCACATATATTTACATGTATTCACCTCAGTCATAAGATGCCCCGTCTGTGTTTAGCCTGGTCTGTTAGGAAGGCATGTCGTAATTGGCAGTGTGTGGGTGAAGCTCGGGGCTAAAAAAGAGTTGTCATTATAAGAACACCACAGGGGAAACTGTTATTATACATTATTCAGGACAAAGGCGCGGGGAAGGGCATCTGGGTTAGTCATAAAGGCGCTGAACTACAGAGAGGACTTCTCACATACCCGCTGTCACGTATTCGTCTGTAATTTAAGGCTAATGTAACAGAAACTCCTGTGAGTCATTAGCACATTTTAAGTTTTTAGCTGGAGGTGAAGTAGTACCAGCTCAGGGTAGGATTACTTGAGTAGTTACAGTAAACCACATACATATCACGTACATATAAATAAAAAAAATCACGCGTAGTACAGACAGCTTAGGTTTTTTTAATCTGTTCTCTGACAGGACTGTAACCACTATGAATTATGGGTGAAGAGTAGGGAGGGGCATTCAGTAAATTCGCTTATATTCTATGACAAACAAAACCTTACCTTAACTAAAGCGCAGTACCAGCGGTGGATGAAGTACTTTTGTTTTTAAGTAAACGTACAAATACAGAGGTAAAAAGTTACTCAAGTAAAAGTAAAAGTATTGCATGAACAAATCAAGTAAAAGTATTTAAGTACCTGTTTAAAAATGTATTTTAAGAGTAAAAAGTTAAAGTATTTTAATTGTGTTAAAAATGTATTTTAAGAGTAAAAAGTTAAAGTATTTTTAATTGTGTTAAATGTCGTGATATTGATTAAAATGATACATATTTTGGTCGACAGTAACAATACGAATCAGTTTCTTTATTTTTCTTATGAATTTTGTGTATTTATTTTTGTTTGCTTAAAGATGAAGCTTGAACTTGAAAACTTTAGTCAGGATGTTACCACGAACATGGTAAAATAACCCCTCAAATCATGTGAAAAGTACTTTTTACTTTTCAGTCCAGTTAATAAATGTAGTGGAGTAGAAAGTACAAATACTGCTCTCAAATGTAGTGAAGTAAAAGTAAAAAGTATCTACTGTAAAATGTGCTTAAGTAAAGTACAGATACCTAAAAATTCTACTTAAGTACAGTACTTTACTACGTGTACTTTGTTACATTCCACCACTGCTCTTATTGCTGCAACAAATGCGTTAACTACAAACCACAACGAGTTAAACTGCCATTACCACAGACTTTAATGCCTAAGCTGATCTAACACATGGCTGATCTACTGTGTAAAGTACTTTATATGAGGATTATATTTTTGGCCAAATATCATCATTGTAATTCATGAACCTCCCAATCTTGAATTTCAGTTGGATTTCATTTGTTAATATAAAATTGTTAATTTATTTAAATTTGAAGTACTGATTTCATGGACATATACAAGACTGACTTTAAATCCTCCTATTGCACCAAAGTCCACATTTTACTCCAAACTAGAGATGGGACGATAAACAATAATATCGTGATAAAGACGGTTGACAGGAATCATTTGTGGGACATTTTATATAATCGTGAGAATCGCCAACAAACTTAAACTTAATCCCCATTATATCTCCAGAATGTGCAGAAAAAAACGAGTTCTCCGTGATGTTTTCTTCTAGATCAACCACTCTTTAAAAAGCCTCAGCAGCTCTTTAAAGCCTCCAATGCGGCTTTTTGCACTTAGATTGAGAAAAAAAAATTTAGGAAAACATTTTTTGGGTATACTTTATTAAGTTTGTGTTTGTAGCGCACCAAAGAGTATCATTTTATAGAAATCATTATTTTCATGTGTGCTTTTTACTGTTCATCTGAGCAAATCCCATGCATAAAATCAGAAAGAATAATGATCATTCTGAGTAAATATTACACATAAAATTACCAGCATTTACATAGAATTTGACCCCCAGACCCAAACAAAATGTGACATATACTTCATAATGTATTAATATCTGCAAATGGTTGACTTACTTCTTTCAAATCATTTGTTTTGTTACTTGTAAAAAACATCTGGCTCTTTCTGACTTTAATTTGGTTTGAAACGGTCCAGTGCGGCTCTTCTGCTGTTAAAGTTCTAGATCATTGTTGTTTTCACTTATAACAAAGTACAATTCTATAACAGTTGTTTAAATATGAAGCCTGTTCATAATAATAAAATTATAATACTTAATATCCGTAACATTTTTAAACTGTCAGCTTTAATAATTATTGTGATACAATCATTAAACGCAATTATTTTGTCCATGATAATCGCGACGTCAAATTTCCATATGGTCCCTTCCCTACGTCGACCTACAAAAAAAAAAAAAAAAAAAAAGCCCCATGCACGTCCAAGTCTCAATCTCGATTCAAATTCTCTTAACCACTCGGCCCTAATGAGAGTATCGGGGCACTTACTCTTCTGTTTTACATAGTGAGTCCTTAAACGAGGCTCGGTGCTGGTCACGTGACCTCCTGTACACTGTTTACACACGCCATAGTTTGCATGTTTGTTCTTGCCACAGCTTTTGTCTTCACTTGACGTTTATCTGCTGCTGACAGTCTGGGCAGGAGGTCAGGTACAGGGCGAGCTGTGCTTTGAGTTCTAAACATAGGCAATGCATAGTGATGATAATTGTGCTTCGACTCAATGTGTGGATTGAAATAGACCGGTTTATACGGCGGAGGGTTTAAGGACTGGAGCAAAGTGTCGTAAGTTATAATAATAAGTTGTAATGGGATTGGAAAGCAACACGGGAAATAATGTAAAAAGCAATCATCTTGAAGTTAATCCAAATGAAAATACGCAATGCAGTAACTATAAAACTAATGCAGACGGTGCCATTGAGCGAGGACGTGGTCGACACTGATAATCACACCTGCTCCTGTTTTTAATGTTTTTAACGGACTTATTTGTTTTGTTTGTATTGTTCTGTATTTGAAAAGGAGAGTCTGAGGTCTCTCACTGGGCTCAAACTAAACTCACTTTAAAAAGCATTTTATTGGATGGAATGAAGCAATTGCCAGGGACAGGTCATTTTATCCAATCAGAGACATTGGGTGAGAAATGGGATAATCTTTTCCCGGAGAGTTGTTTTAGTGTCATGGTTCATTATCAGAGTGGGAGACGTATATCTGAAGCACGTAAAGGGTTCAAAATACGGTTCAGGACTTTTAACAACATAATAACTTAGTATTGTTTCCACCAGGCCCGTCACGATAATTACTGCATCGACTTATCGTTTAATACGTGACAAATGGAACAACAGCGTTTGTCCACTGATCCGAAGGTGGCGGTTCGAATTCTAGCTCCCACAGATGAATACTGTCGTGTTCTTGGGCAAGACACTTACCCCACCTCGCCCCTGGTGTCTGCGCACACTGGTGTATGAATGTGTGTGTGAATGGGTGAGTGGTTCCTTGAGCCTTGAAGGTGGAAAAGCGCTATATAAAAATGTGACCGTTTACCATTTTACCATCGTGGGGACATTTTCTTTGTACTAATTTGACATTTTTGCTTATTTTTCTTTACTAAGATACAATTTGAACTGTAGAAAGTTGGATTATGAACTTCTGCGACTCATTATAGATACAAACTAACTATGTAAGTGTTACATTCTGGCTTTTATTTATTGCAGCTCATTTTTTTTTAACAACTTTGTACATTTAGAATAGTTTTTGGGGGATAATTCTGCTTCATGGTTTGGTTTCAATATTATCGTTTATCGTCTATATTTACTTCAGCAATATATCGCACTTCAAAATGTGTTTGCGTGACAGGCCTAGTTTCTACATTGATAAGGTAGAACAAAAACATGGGATTTCTCCTATAGAAACACCTCACGATATATACTTCAACATATAATCGAGACGTCAGTTTGTGCCGTGCAAATTACTTATAATAATTTCCAGCAGCTTCCTAACAGCTTCACACTTTACCGACTTGAGAATTTTCACACTAAATCATCATTTTTTGATTAAGTGGCAGACTTAACCAAAAAAATGATGATGCCTGCAACTTTAGCAGCAGTGCGGAGACTTGGAGCGATTGCCAAATGTGAGTAAAGACGTACAGCAGTCGGCATAACTGTAAATGTGCTGTTTACAATCCAGCCAGAGAAACGCACGGCACAACACGACGGCCGTTACAGCTCAATAAAAGGTAATGTCTAGTAATAAACAACCAGAACGAATTCTTATATCTGCAGCCCTGTTAGCCTAAAGCTACTGAAGTAAAGGAGTCTAATTAGCGACAATACGGCGTTCAGTTCACACGTTTAAGTAAGAAAGACCTCAGTTCATCATCAGCAGAAACACACACTTTATGCTTCAGTAGATACTCAGCTCTTCTGTCTGTATCTACTGAAGCTATGGAGCGTTCTCAGCTCATATTGCGCTATTTCGCTAGTTTCCTCATCAAAAAACATACCTGGAGTTGTGTTTTGTGAGTTCTTCTCTCAAACGGAAAACACTCTGTTCCACCTTGTGATGTCATGTGGTGATACAGGAAGTCTCCACTGTGCCTGGAGTTGTGTTTTGTGAGTTCTTCTCTCAAACGGAAAACACTCTGTTCCACCTTGTGATGTCATGTGGTGATACAGGAAGTGCTCCACTGTGTTTTTAAACTCCACACACCTTCATTAGAATCATTTGGATAATTCCAGCCCCGGAATTGACAATCTCTACAGAACTAAAGGTAAAAGGAGCTGTTAACTTGGAAATTACCGCTTCATGACATCACAAGGTGGAACAGAGCGTTTTGAGCTTTGGAGATCTGTCAGAGTAATAATAAAGGATTACTCAAACAAGTGTGAATGCAACAAAACACAACTCCATGTATGTTTTTGATGAGGTAACAACATTATAACACGGCTTAAAGCTCACAAGGGTCCACTTTGTATAATATAAGACCTTTAAGTAAGAAAGACGTCAGTTTTCAGCTTAAAGAAACGATTAGCATTTGGAATTATTTCTCTTTTTGTTCTTGGATTGAAGGAAGAATATATTTTTACCTGAGCAGATTTTACAAGCTTCATTGTATCGTTTATTTATAATAATCCAAAATGTATAATTTGAGTTTCTTTTCTGGCGGAGGGCTCACCACTTGCTTGTCTCCACGGAGATGTTATTACTTTGCCTGGAATGTCCCATAGCACAGCATTAAACGTAACTATCTTCTTGGGGACAAGCAGGGGACACCACCAGGTCAGTTACAGGTCAGTTACAGGTCAGTTACAGGTCAGTTACAGGTCAGTTACAGGTCCACTGTGGAGATGATCCCGCTCTCAGTTAGAATTCATGTTTTTTCAGTGTATTTCTGAAGTAAAGGAAAAATTCAGTTTGGTTTTTACTATGTATCATACCTGGACAACTGAGGGTTTACACAGACGATGTACTTTTGAGCTCTAGAAACACCTGTACTTGAGTAAATTGTGAATGAAGATTGATTGATTTGTAATAATGTTGCTTGGCTTAACCAAAATAATACAGTAATTTAGTTATAAAAGTTAGCCCTAGCTTAAGACTTTATATCTTACAAGTCCTGTGGACATTTTAACCTTGACTGCAGCGTGAAGGTGGCTCAAGTAGAGCAAAACCATCAACAGCCGTCTATTTCGGGAATGTCGTCCTTTGCATCCATTTATTATTGCCCCAGAGCGCACAGCTAATAGTGCACTTCCACAAAAGCCCCGGTCCTGCGGCTCAAGATGCCTCCCTTCTGTGTTCAATGGACCTGCTGCACATTGCATTTAACATGTGAGCGGGTGTAGTGTAAATGGGCGTGCGAGGTTTGTAGAAAGATGGCACAGAGAAAGAGAGAGAGAGATAAGCGTTCATAGACTCTCCTGTACACTTCCTCTCCTCCTCGTCCTTAATGCGCCCTGAGTACCCCCACTGTGCAGCCTTTGTTCCACTCATTGTCAGAGGGAGCTTAGCTTTGCCAAGTGAGAGGCTTTGGTCACATATGTCGCTCCGGCGCGGACTCTTGAGTGGAGGGGCGGGCTGGGGGCGTGCCTTTGCCCCGGGACAGGAGCGGAGACGGGCAGGGAGGGACATGTCAGAGGTGCTGCTGCTGGTTCACTATTAGGATCGTCCTGGACTATCTCTGCGGACTTTAAACGCTACACTGCGTTTCTGCCAACTTGTACAAGGATGTAGCAGGGGCATTAACAAAGTGAGTTAAGTTTAGAGTTGTTGTCAAGGGCTGGGGACGTGCTGATAAAAGTTGAAATGTGAGCTCATGACTGTTACGATTTGTTATTTTGTTAACTTTGCCGGATCATTACTCACAGATTTTCTCTTAAACGTAGCTCTTTATGCTTAAACAAAGACACTTATTTCCACCCTTACTCTGTTTGGTCAGACTTAGCAATGCTCTGAGTGAATGACAGAAGAAGATGACTTCAGTTCCCTCTTCTTCATTGTAAAGTTTACTTGAATTATGATAAAATTACAATCATAATGTGGCTCTAAGAAAATTGCAGTATCAGTGCTGTGTCTTATGTCCACCCCGTGACAGTGCACACAGTAGTAGTAGTAGTAGTAATAGTAATAGTAGTGAGTAATAGGAAGGAACATAAGAATCTGTTCAGCACCTAATCACTGTACTTAGACTGTGTGCTTTCCAGTCTGGCGTGTGCTGTTTATAGGTGCACTTCGGTGTCAATTATAGTGTCCTGAAGTTTTGTTTTGGGGAGGGGGGGGGCAGGGGTGTCGGATTAGCCACGTTGTGGTCACACTTGTGGTGCCCAAGCAAACTACAGGCTTAGAGAAACACAATCCCTTACAGATCTGTGGCTATGATCCGCCATGTGCGCAGGTAACAGATCCCGGTCTACGTGCTTTGTTTTATGTTTACATAGTAACTCCACCCCGTTTTACGCTCGCAGAAATTCCCCTCCCGGACGTGCATGCGGTTGACTTTGGAGTGGCGGGTTTGCAAATCCGCACACGCTCGGAGTACGGGAGGACAAGCGCGACGCGGCTAAAGGTCTTAGGGCGTGCGCCACCTGTTTGCTGCGTGAATGAAAGTTGCGCATGAAGTGGTTCAGGTGCAGAATCGAGTCAAATCCTTACAAAGGTCACACTTGTCGTGTCATCAAGGGGCTTTAAGACGCTCACCTGTCACCTCCAAGACACCAGGGACTTTCCAGCTGATTTGGAAAGTTAAAGGGACCATAGCACACTGCAAAAAGAAATAGAGATTTGAGTGTGGGTTGAATTCAGAGTATTTGTTTGGGTTGGAGTATTTTTGATACGTCTATATAAAGATATCTGTGTATTTCAGAATGATGAAAAATTCAGACCGTTGCCGTAGCTATTAACAAACAAAATATTATATCTTTTGAATGGGAAAAAGTCCTCAAACTGTCGTATTTAACAGGAAGATAAAACATGAATATTTCTAGTTTATAGCACTTTGTAAGATGATTGTCAACAACTCCTCAGACCAATCATGTTGCTCGAAACAAGAAAAATTATGACACAAACTTAATCCTAACTTTTAAAACTACCAAAAAAAAGGCGAGAATTTCATTTCAACTCTTTATACCAGACAGTGGTGTGTTGTCACTGAGGAAGCGTCCGTTTTCTCAGATGCAGAAAGAAGCCTTGAAAGTGTTTTCGTGAAAAGCAATTTGTACCAAAACATGGCAAAACAAACTAATATGCAGCGCAGTTCGCAAACAGAATAGCCCCTTTGAAACTTTGTGATTACCATTTTCCAACTGAAAGCGTTCATTTCGTCACTGTTTGGGTACAAAACGCGGGACTTTCTGAGTTGTTTTTTCTTTCCTCGGCTCCTGTCTGACCTAGTGTGTAAGTCTACTGTTTTCTTTGGCGCAAACAAATGACCCGACTGCAAAATTTGTTTAGATATTTTGCAGACGCTGCCACTGACAGATGTGTTCTTATTATCTCACTATAGCTTATACTTTTTATGCAGGTATGTCTGTTGCCAGCTCAGGGAGGCCGTAGGTGGCCCGTAAACCAGAGCTGCATGTGGGAGCTTGTGTGGGGCCACTGTGTTAAAACACGCTCTGTATAAGGCCACGGTAACAATAACTACAGAAGAGCCGGCTCGGCCACTGTGTAAAACTACAGGTTCATCTGTAAACGTGCTGAACATCTACTACTATTGTACTTTTAATCCACCGGAAGATAATCTGACTGAAGTTTTGTTCCAAATAATTCGTAGCAACTGTTCAATCATTCTAATGGGTTGTACATTTAAGCAGCCTAATCCTATGTGTAGTTTTAACAATCACATGTAACTTACCCTTTGAAAATGGCCAACACATACAGTACATTCCTGTGTCCTGACGAAACCCAACCCACTTCTATATGTCGTTGTTTAGCGTCGCCTCAGTACAGCGACGCTTGTGACTGCTAGCTTCATTCTCTTGATAGTGGGATTAGCAGCAGGATGAAACCATTTGGCATCACCACAGCCTCTGGGAGAAATAAAGCCGTGAAATACTGACAGGCTCAGACCAATTTATAGTCTGCCATCTTGGATCTAGCGTCGGTTGCAGCCAGCAGCTTAGCTTTTGTGCCCGTCGTTTCTACTGTAAACCTGCCATGCGATGCCACCAGGCAGAATGGGGAGTTCAAAGGGTAATCTGTAGACAAGTGCTCTGCTGTGTTGGGCTGCGACATCAGACTGGAAAAGACAATAGACTGCGCTTTACTCGGTGATAGAGGATTTGCATCAATTAGGTGAAGTATTTTGGGGGGGTCTTTTTGAAAGTCAACAAACCAGTTTAAATTCGCTAATGCCAGAATCACTCCCACTGATTCACTTTACTGTTTACCAGCGGTGGATGAAATACTCAGTATTGTTAGTTAAGTAAACGTACAGATACAGAGGTAAAAAGTTACTCAAGTAAAAGTAAAAGTATCACATGAAAAAATATCCTCATGTAAAAGTGGTTAAGTACCTGTTTAAAAATGTACTTTAAGAGTAAATTCACATAAATTAATTTGTCTAAGTTTTAAATGTAGTGATATTGATTAAAAAGTTTTACATATTTTGGTCAACAATAACAATACGAATCAATTTCTTAATTTTTCTTATGAATTTTGTGTATTTATTTTGGTTTGCTCAAAGCCGAAGGTAGCCTCAAAAACTTTAGTCAGGATGTTACCACAAAAATGGTAAAATAACTTTTTACTTTTCAGTCCAGTTGAAAATGTAGTGAAGTAGAAAGTACAGATACTGCTCTCAAATGTAATGAAGTAAAAGTAAAAATTATCTATTGTAAAGTTTACTTAAGTAAAGTAGATACTTAAAAACTCGACTTAAGTACAGTACTTTACTACTTTTACTTTGTTACCCTCCACTGCTGTTTATTAATTGAAATATGTGTGCTTCTTATTACCTGAAAATGTTCATATTTCTTCCCGTATATTTTTGCTGTTTGGGGTTATGCTGGATGTCATGTTGTAAAAGCTCAGAATAAGTACACTGACTTTAGTTTATTCTGTTTGCATGAGCTGAAAATCATTTTTAGATCTCTTTCAGAGTCTGGCAAATTGTGTCTGCATGTACTAATGGTATCTTGAAGAGTGACGCAATGTGTGAAGTGTTCTTATCCGTGTTGCTGACAAAGGAGCAGTGGGAGAGTGGCAGACTATACCACATTAAAACACTTAGTAGCGAACGCACTGACTCAAAATAAGTGGGCTTATCATTACTGCTATTCCTCCCTCTAAAAATGAGTGAATGCATTAGCTCTGTTTTAAAATAGTTTTGTGCGGCTTGAGTTTTTGAGGTGCATCTGACTCAGGCCTGTCACGATAACACATTTCGAAGGGCGATATATATTGCCACAGAGATATACCGCGATAAACGATAATATTGTAACTACTTTATGCCACTAACATAATAACAGTTAAGCAAGATTTTGCCAGTAAACAAATATTTAAATATACAAAATCATTAACGGACACGAGCTGCAACAAATAAACAGCAGAATGAACCAAAAATTAGCCATAGAAGTTACTTTTTCAACACTCAACAGCTCAATTTTTTTGTATCACAGCAAAAATAACAAAAGTCTCTCCACTTTTGCACGGTTCTGTTTATCTGTGCATGTGACTGAAAGGTTTTTATTCTGCACTCTTCTCTTTTAAGTTCATTTTATGGTGATTATTTTTGATTATCTATGTTTTGATTTGTTGTATTGTGATTTTAATGTCTTTCTTATTGTGTAAAGCAATTACTTTGTGTACAAATTATACTACACAAATAAACTTGCCTTGCCTTGATAAGTTGAATGATAAGTTGATATAGTAATTATCATAACAGGCCTAATCTGACTAACTACCTACAGTAGCTCAGTAATAGGCCTGTCACAATAATCACTGTATCGACTTTCGTTCAATACATAATACATGGAACAATATGTTTTGGGGGTCAATACTTTTTCTTTCTCTAATGGTTAAAATTTTTGGTTATTTTTTTTTACAATACAATGAGATTTGAGCTGTAGAAGTTTGAATTATGAACCTCTACGACTTATTATGGAGACAAACTAATCGCTAACAAGTGTTTCATTCTGTTTATTTATTGCAGCTCATGGTTTTTAACAATATTGTACATTTAGAATACGTTTTGTTGATAATTCTGCTTTAGGGTTTGGCTTCAATATTATCGTTTATCATCTTTATCTACTTCAGCAGTATATCGCACTTGAAATTTTTTTTTTATCTTTACAGTAATGTCCACAAACAAAAACGGGGAAACTCTAGTTGAAGCAGTGCTGTTGTATCTATTTTCGCTTTTTGCACTGTTGATATTGTAACCTGCTGCGCTGGAAAGGCTGACGACATCATTTGCAAACATGGCGGTATGTAAATGTGCCAGGTCCGCCCTTTCCAATCTCTTGAGGTCTACTCCCTTTCCCGAGCACACGCAGAATCAAAGGTGCACTATGTAACTTTTCCGGTGGAGGGTCTGCCGGCTGCTTATCGCCGTGGAGATGTTACCGCTTATCCTGAAATATTTCACGATATCGCGTTGGCCTTGTCTGTCTCTGTGAAGACAAGCAGGTGATGCAACCAGGCCAAATGACTGGTAAAAGCTGTGCAGAGCTGACCCCGCTCACAGTCAGAATGCATGTTTTTGAAAAGCTTTAAAAACACTTAGAATAAATGCGAGACAGATAAGGTCAAGGCCGTACTGTGGAACATTCCAGGCAAAGCGGCAACATCTCCGTGAACGCAGACAAATGACGGATCCTCCTCCAGTGTATCTTTATTTTAGCTTTACTTTGTTCAGTTAAAATCTTTCTTTTTTTTTTTTTTCCCAGATCGCCGGTGCCTTAGGATTTCCGAGTGACAGCAGCCGGTCCCAGTTCCCTCACAGTCCAGAGCTCTGGTGTCTTCTGACCGCGTGGAGGGGGATGAGGCGGGCCGGGGGTCTGCAGCTCCTCCTGCTGCTGGCCTGCACCTCCTGGGCCACAAGTCTCCAAATCCCCCCAGAAGGTAAGAGATACATCCACTCTCCAAATGATTAACGGAGAATTGACCTAAGTCTAAGTAGAGCTGGAATATATAGGATTTTTTTTCCCTTATTCACCTTATTCCAGAAGTTGCCGTGGGCGCCGCCATCGTCATTTGGGTGGTATTATTTTGCGCGGGGCTAGCGATTTTGACAGCAAATAAGTTCTATACGGACTTTTAAAGCCTCCAGAGAATCGGTGAGGTGTCGACTTGTTGGCCACATGAACATAGAACATTTGACACAAATCAACACTACTTTATATCATATTTTTGAAGCGAAACTTTTCCCAAATTCACCATTGAAAAGAATGGTGAATTTGGAAGTGCCACCACAAAGAAAGCGCAGTTTGGAGCGTTTAGAGGCAAAAGTGGGTGGGGCCAAATAAGGTCAACATGATCACAGTTTTAATTACAAATAAAATGTCTTTAAATTAGAGTGGGGTGATATGACAAAATAAGCACTCAGATTTTTCCCCCATAGTGATGAATCATGTTTTTT
Organism: Periophthalmodon schlosseri; assembly: GCA_000787095.1. Taxonomy (NCBI): domain Eukaryota; kingdom Metazoa; phylum Chordata; class Actinopteri; order Gobiiformes; family Gobiidae; genus Periophthalmodon; species Periophthalmodon schlosseri. Next base: position 7,639 of record KN483329.1, on the reverse strand, counting down.
TTGTTTTGGAGGGTTCATCACACCTGCTGCTTGTCTCCTTTGAGTTTTTATTGCGTTTCCTGGAATGTTCCACTGTATGGCCTTAAACCTGTCTATCTTTCATTTATTTCATTACAGGAATTTTTATTGCTAAAAAGACCTTAAAAAACATGGATTCTTACTCTCAGCGAGGTTGGCTCTCCACAGATCTAACCAGTAACTTGGCTGCGTTATCTGCTCGTCTCCATGGTTTAATAACAAGTTTAATTCCATACTGTACAGTGGAACATTGTGGGCAAAGCAATAACGAATCTGTGGAGACGAGCATGTGGTGGAACTTCAAACAGTAAAGTTATATAGTGCACATTGAGTTTAAAATGAATACAAATGTCTTTCAATATTTTTAATTCCTCAACGTAAACAATAGCATTAAAAAACAAATATATATATAATAAACTCTGACCTTTCACCTTTGCTCCAAACCCCACACGTTTACAGACAAATTGGCTGTGGACCTCGGAATTAAAAACAGCTGAGCATCATTTTGTTTTTATTTAATTTTTTTACTTATACAGGGAGAGCCCAACGAGAGCACTCAGGCTCTCCTTTTCATGAGCGCCCCGTTCAAATACAGAAAAATACAAACAAAAAACAAACAAAACTAAAAAATAAGTCCATTTAAAACATTAAAAACAGGAGCAGGTGTGAGTATAAACGTTTGTTACCAGATTATTAAATTGCATTTGCGGCAAAGTATCCGGTTTTGCTTGTCCTTGAAATATTTTCCAATGTTGTGAAGCAAAACAGCCAAAAGACCTTTTCCTCAGCTCTGGCGGGGCTAGTCCTTACACTTACACAATCATATTAATTGACGATTTTAAAATGTGAATGATTTCCTGATTCAAATTTGATTGATAGCACTGTTCTAATCTGACCAGCTTCTGTTCTACTATGTTTTTATGGTTTGTTTTTATTGCAGTTGAGCAGCTTCCAACAATAATTACACAAACATCCAGTCCTATTATCGCGCTTCCTTATGACGATGTTACTCTCAGGTGTGAAGCCACAGGCAACCCTCAGCCACAGTAAGCGTCTTATTTACTACAGCTCAGTCCAAGCAGTTAGGATTATGTTTTATAATTTTTTTTTTTATTTTTATTGACAGGTTCAGGTGGACAAAAGATGGCGCCAACTTCACCCCTCCGCAGCTCATCGACCCCACAAAAGGATCGTTTGTGGTTCATAACAAGCAGCTCACTCAGTATCAGGGAAAATACCAGTGTTACGCCTCCAACAGACTGGGCGCGGCGATGACAGAGGAGATTCAGCTGATTGCCTTAAGTAAGCAGCCCCACTTTAAATCTCCATATGATGTGACTTAATAATGAGGTTTGGCTTTGCCTTGGTGTAGGTGTCCCCAAATTTCCAAAGGAGAAACTCGATCCAATCTCGGTAAAAGAAGGAGAGCCACTTGTCCTGAGATGTAACCCTCCAGCCAGTGTGGTCCCGCGGCAAATCCACTGGATGTCAATTAGTAAGATAATTTTTATGAATACTTATAAAACATAGTCACAAATTGGTTCCAAAAAGTACTCGTCTGGATTTTCTTGAAAACGTCGATAGTTTAATAGCTGTAGAAGTGTTTCCCAGCCAGGTGTACGTGACCACTTACCAGGGGGTACTTGGGATGATTTCAGAGTAATTTGAATAGTATTTGAGTGTAAAATGGTATTTGTAGTACATTTTACACCCTTAATATTGATTAAGTATGATAATTATGGCATCTATATGTAATCAAAACGAGAAAATGTAATGTAATTAGTTGGATTGAAATCACGGTGCATGGTATAGAGCCGTTATAGAGCCGTTATAGAGCCGTTATAGAGCCGGTATAGATGCCATATTGGCAGGAGTAAATTAGCGGTAATGAATGTCTTTTTGTCTTTAAATGAAATCCTAGACAATGATTTATCTTAAAACGAATCCGTTTAAACAGTAGTGACCCTTACGTGGCACGAGTGCTATTTTAAAGAGCATAGATCACGTAGATTTCGCCTTAACTCTGCAATATCTGGACATCTGGTTTACATTTCACCTTCTTATATCATCAAAAACGGTCCCTGGAGATGTTTGTGAAAAATAGACTTGTATCTGTTACATTTACTGATATTGACGTGTAAATGATGTGAAATTGATGAAATAGCGAAAACACGATGTGCTCTAACTAATGTGCAGATGTTGTAGCCTGTTAGCAGCTAAATCACTTGTGTCAGTGTAATAAACACAAAAAAACATCGCTACAATCGACATTTCTAAGTAGTCAGTTAACATTAAGCAAATGAACAGTGTTTAGCAAAAAGAATTTGGGTTTTTTCAAACTACTCTCTCTGCTTAATTAATAGACTATAATGTTAATTGACAATACACAAATTTACAGTTTTTGAGACAATGGGCGAATCATTCAAATAAAACCAAATCTAATAAAACAATAGCGATATAAAAATACATTCATAGCTTAATAAATCTACGGCTTGATTAGCTGCTTGCCCATTTAGCTGCAGAAATCCAGTTCTACCGTGAATCTGGAGCCTGGTAAATCCGGTAAAAGTCTCAGGATTTCTTCTACCCTTGATAATGTTTATGTACATCCCGGTCCGCAACAATAATCCACAATCTCTGAAACTCCCACAAAGTTTGTTCATTACGGCCAACGATGTTAGTTTCTGTGGGAATTCTCCGCCACTGTCCCGTCAGTTTGGGGTTCGGAGGTGCATGCTGGGATTGCGTGACAACAACTGCAAGTCAAAGAATGTTGGGAACCACTGACCTGTAGAGCTGAATGACACAGAGAGGTCGCACGCAGGCATGACATGGCTATCTGTCAAATATGCAGCTTTAATAACTTTGTTTTAGAACCAGCGTTACATATTTTTTGCACTTTGAGCTGCAGTAGTTATAGTCTGAGTAGCTGGAGGAGGAGTTTTCAGTTATAGTTTTGTTTGATACTGACAACTTCCAACTGCTATGACCTAATTGTTTATCCGTCACAGTTTGGCCCTTGTCACTCAGATCTATAGACTTGCACATTCCTATCTTCAACATCAAGCTTCTTCATCCTGATTAGTGTATTTTCATTCTCAGTGGACCAATTCAAGTTTATTTCTGAAGTCTTTTGTGAATGTTAACCAGAGGGAAGACAAGAGAGTTTCCATTCTGCGTTCCTTTAAATAAACAGTAGTTACAGTCATAATGGCGGAACGAACTTTAGCTTCCCCAAGTGCCTAAAATGGACATGAAGATTTACTACGAGGGCTAAACATTTACTTCACTTCACCATCACCTGTTCAGCTTTTTGCTGCTCGTGGCTCATCCTTCTCTATTACGAGACATTTTCCAGCAACATATTATTAACAAAGTAAAAAGTGAAGCCAAAGACATCGGTAAATAAGGATTTTCTTTTCATTATGTAAGCCATGGAAGTTATAAGCACATTTCTGAAAAAAAAGACCCATTGTGCTTGTGTCTGCTGTATAGCTGTAATTACGGCTGGAGCTATCAATTATTTTAGTAATCGAGTAATCTATCGATTATTTACTTCAGTTAATCGAGTAATCTATTATTTTTTTACCTTCCATAATATGTCCTTAAAAGTACATTAGGGTGAACTCACACTAGCCCCTAAAGTGCAGGAGTGAGTTTGGGACTCGGTTGGAGGAGGTGGACCAAAGCGCGGCACTGTCGCTCGTGCACGTGCACACGCACCATTTATGTTCACGAGCCCTGACTTATGCGCGGAGAGGAAGAGGATTGAGGAAAAAAGTGAAAGAACTGTGCTCTAAACTCACTGCGAGTCCGCGCTCAGCTTCAGTCAGGACTGTGACAGACAGAAGTGTCGAAGCCTCGTCTCCTGTCGTCCTCGCTGCTCCACACTGTTGTTTAATCCATAAACTCACAGAGGAGCGTCACAGCAGGACTCATATCTGCCTCACTAGAGATGCCGCTGGATTTATTTTCTCCGCTAAAGCGTTAGCACTGCTGCACTACCTTTTTTTTTTTTTTTTTTTTTTTTGTGATTTCGTGTGATGACGTCACCGGGCCGTGGCTCAGTCCGGTTGTGCAGGTGTGACTGCGGCCATAGAACTCTTCATAATCGCGCTTGAGCGCGGCTCGGTTCGAAAGTCCTAGTGTGAACCTAAACCATGGATCCGTTAAAATAACCTAAACTCACTCGTGGATCTAAAATACACAGCTCTCTTCCATGGTTCTATTAAAATATCTCTCTCTGTGTGGAAAAAACCGCCACAATGTTTTCGTTTGCTCCGTGTGCCTCATTTTCACCTGGTTTTAACTAATTATTATAATTAAATGATTCGGGGGCAATAAAGATAGAGATAAGAATCAAAGCTTTTTAGTAATCGAACTAATTGATTCACTGGATTAATCGTTTCAGCCCTTGCTATAATAATCTATGACATGATCTATTCATCTAAAACGACTTAATAAAAGAAACAAGTCCGCTGGCTTCACTGAAGTTGTCAGCACCTCCGATGGACAGCTGCAGATCACACTAACGAGCTGTGGATTTTTTTTCATTTGTACCTAAATTACTACACAGCACTGGTGAATCATACGCGTATCAAGAAAATAAAGAAAATAAATGTGGAGAACGAAGTAAGCACAGAGCAGTGGGCGTGCGCCGGTGGCGGTGAAAACGGTGATTCTAAATAAGCTCAAACGTGCACGAATCATTTCAAACTTGGGGCGAGGAAATCGTGAGAGGAAACAACTGTAACATGATTAAAATAGATTTTGCATAATAGGTCTGCTTTAATTGGGACTGTGTTTTACAAGTTTATGAATGTCTTTAACCATTTGTGTAATGATCTCATCATCACACAGACGGTTAATGACTGATTTGAGGAATAACCATTTTTCAAATAGTGAACGATTCATATTTGGGTGTAACCTTTTGTTTACTTCTATATTTAAACCAGGCAATACAACATAATTAAAATGCCGTAATCGACCTGTCTCTCAGCTTCACCTCTCGTAATTACACCATGTTTATTTCTATACGTTCTCTCTGTGACTCCAGGTGACTACATCCAGTCGTACATTAAAATAACTTTTTTTTTTTTTTTTTCAGATCTACAGCACATCCTACAGGACGAGCGGGTTTCCATGGGGATGGACGGTAACCTGTACTTTGCACACACCTTACAAAACGACAGCAGGAGCGACTACACCTGTGTGGCAGCTTTCAACAAGATCAGAACCATTGTCCAGAAGAGCCCCATGACTGTGGTGGTACAAAGTGGTAGGTTTGTTTATTTGTTTAGCTGTTTGTTTGTTTGTGTATTTATGTACGTATTTATCAGCGGTGGATGAAGTGCTCTATTTTGTTACTTAAGTAAAAGTACAGATACAGAGGCAAAAAGTTACTCAAGTAAAAGTAAAAGTATCACATGAAAAAATCTACTTAAGTAAAATATTAAAATAAGTGCTCTATTTTGTTACTTAAGTAAAAGTACAGATACAGAGGCAAAAAGTTACTCAAGTAAAAGTAAAAGTATCACATGAAAAAATCTACTTAAGTAAAAGTATTAAAATACCTGTTTAAAAATGTACTTTAAGAGTAAAAAGTAAACGTTTTTCACACAAGTGTTAAATGTGGGGATATTTATAAAAAAAACAAACAAACACATATTTTGGTCAATAGTAACAATACAAATCAGTCTCTTAATTTTTCTTATGAATTTTGTGAATTTATTTTGTTTGCCGAAGCTTGAAATAGAAAACTTTAGTCAGGATGTTACGATGGACATGGTAAAAATAACCCCTCAAATCATATGAAAAGTACTTTTTACTTTTCAGTCCAGTTAAAAATGTAATGGAGTAGAAAGTACAAATACCTGCTCTCAAATGTAGTGAAGTAAAAGTAAAAGTATCCACTGTCAAATTTGCTTAAGTAAAATATAGACACCTAAAAATTCTAGTTAAGCACAGTACTTTACTACTTGTACTTCGTTACCTATTTATTTTTCTGTTTTCTTATTGCAATTCATAAAATCGTAGCATCAAAGCGATCAGTAGTTACTATGCAAATCAAATATTTTGAATATTTTGGCATTAGGGATTGCCTTGTAATGACAAATGTAATCCCTTTAATACCTTTAATTGCATCTTCATTTGACGGTTTGAATTCTGACCCTCAGCTGTTAAGAAAACCTTTACATAAGTTTAAAAGCTTTCATGTTTCCAATATCATAAGACTACGCTACAGTCCCCTCACCGAGCCAGTCCAGAATTACATCTCTGTATTTCTTTTTTGCATTTTATCACAAAGTATTGGAGAACTGTTTATTCTGGATCCCAGCCAAACAGTCTAATAGTGTATTTTTCCCTTATATTTTCTCTTTCTACAGTTGTATTAAATGCAGGAAATCAGTAATGATAGTAATTTGTACGACAGAACAGCATTCAGACGCCGTCACTATCTTTATTCACAGATAAAAATAGAGCTATACCGCAGTTGAGCCCCTGAGCATGTGCTATAGTGAGAGGTCTCTTCTGAATTAAAACTGAGACGGCACTGAGAGGTCGGGAAGCTAACACGCGTCATAAACATCTCACACAATCAATTCTCTTTGTTAACAAGCTGCATGACAATCTGATTACTGTCTGCTCACATGTGACAACTGTGTCCCAAGCAGGCGCTGCCCCCGCACTCACCAAACCCAGAATCCTGCTGCCCTCTGGTGTTCAGACTGAGGTAGTGCTGCTGAAAGGGAAGGAGCTGAGACTGGAGTGTCTGCCCGGAGGATTGTAAGAACATTTAGATTTGAATGCGGTATATCGTCAAAAACACGCTTAACGTAATACCAATTAAACAAAATTTAAAAAATAATAACTGTTTTACATAGGTCTATCAATATAAATACTGGATATTTAAACATGCACTATGTAACTTTTCTGGAGAGGACCTTCCTTTAAAAGTATCTCTCTCCATCGAGACAAAAGGGTGGCACTTTTTGCCAAGTTACAAGTCAGATTTGTCTTTCAAGGTATTTTTGAGACATAAACATATTAAATAAACATATTAAATAAATGCAAGAAAGATACGTAAAATGCCATAATGTGGAACATTCTATCTCGGCAAAACAATTACATCTCCACGGTGACAAGCAGGTAGCAGACTGTCCACCAGAATATTGACATAGTGCACCTGTAAGCTTTAAAATATTCTGTACAGTGTCAGGTAATAACATATCTTTTATTATGTGCATGTTTGCAGTGTATTACCTGTATAAATCCCTGTATGTTTTTGTCATTACAGCCCCATTCCAACAGTTGAATGGATTAAGATGGGGGACAGTCTTCCAAAAATGACCAAATTTGAGAACTTTGGGAGAATGCTGACGGTGGCCGGTGTGGACGAGAGCGTGGAGGGCAAATACATGTGCAAGGCTCAGAACTCCGAAGGAGAGGAGGTGCACTACTTTGACGTCATAGTGGAGGGTGAGTTTAAACACTTCAGGTAAATTCTGTAAGTTTCACAGAACAGACACTAAAAATCTGTTCTCAAACGTAGGTACGGCTCATATTTGATGTTAGGTACTTTTACTACCAGTCAAAAGTTTTTTTTCTTTATTTTTACTAC
>KN483328.1:18356-32801 GCA_000787095.1 Periophthalmodon schlosseri | reverse complement strand
ACATAGCTAACCTGCTAGCCTGCTAGCATGGTTGCGCTTCTGGCTCCATCACTCCATCTGTCACCCCTCTCTCTGTAACTGCTGCTGTCAGGCTCATCATTTTGGTCTTAAAATGTTTGTATTAACCCGCTCTACATGATCCTGGTATTTTTTATTTCACTATTTTGTCTGTAAATCAAAATATGAACATTAATAACCAACAAATCATGCGCCTTCTTTCCCTGAGGTCACTCCCGCTAGCGTTAGCAACAGGTTTGATTGACAGGAAAGGGAAGGGCTGTTACCTTCAACAGCCTCAATCTGGATTGGCTCTTTGGTTACTATGATCAGTTGGAATTCCAAATATAGAACTTGACTCCAAATTGGCTCCTATAACTTCTAGCCTCATTGAGTTTCATTTGGCTGGAGCCAAACGCTGTGGGTGACACACTCACTTTATCCACTTCTTTATACAGACGATGGTCTAACTACTGAGTAAAGATAACGTGAACGAATTTGCTTGCAGTACACTACAGCCAATTTTACCTTCTATTATATTGAATTTATAAATGTCAGCCCTGTCAACGTGCATTGTTTACTCCTGAAATGAAAAGTATAGATCAAAACAATTATGCAAATATGTAATAATATGAAACAACCTGGTTATCTAAGCTTTTTTCTGTCTCATATCACTTCCTACAGAAAAACATTTGATCACTTTTTTTAAGCCAGATGCCCTTCCTATCCCAACTGACTGCAGTGAGCACTGGGTGTACATCATGTAATTTGTAATCATGTAATAAGCGGTTCACCACCTGCATGTCTCCATGGAGATGTTATTGCTTTGCCTGGAGTGTTTCACAACTTGACATTAAACAAGTTCATCTCCTTATAGACAAGCATGTGACTCCACCAGGCCACGTTACAGGTCAGATCTGTGGAGAGGCAACCCCGCTCACGGAAATAGCACCCATATTAAATAAATGCCAGATAGATGCGTTGAGTGCCATACTGAGGAATTCCAGGTAAAGTAATAAGATGTCCACGGAGACAAGAAGCTGTCACACCCATACTAGAAAAGTGGGCAATGGTGACTCAGTGGTTAGAGCAGACGACTGTTCTGTTGTGTCCTTAGGCAAGACACTTCATCAACCTTGCCTAGTATGAATGTGGTATGTGAGTGAGTATTGGTGGTGGGGGAAGGGGCCGATGGCGCAGATTGACAGCCTCATTTCAGTCAGTCTACCTCAGGGCATCTGTGGCTACAATTAGTGCTGTCACACTGCTAAAATATCAAAGTTGTATTTGATACTAAGGGATAAACTCGATACTCAATAACGATTCCAATACTGTAATTATAATAAAAACAATTTAAAAAAAACTCTTTCTTTAGACAATAGAATGTGATTTTCCACATTAAATGGTAGTACTTTCTTTTCTATTCCCATGTGGCCTTATATCTGTGTAATCCCTCAGTGGTTCAGGGAGGTTCCATAGTGGTCCATGGGCATATACTAGTCTATGTGTCTTATACTTGTTCTGATACAGCTCAAGATCATTCTAAAGATATTCAGAAAAGGTTCATTTCTGTCCTGTGAATGGGACTTTTTTAGTATTGATACCTACTCAAATGAGTATATAGTTTCAATGCTAGTTTTAGTATCAATTAGTATCTGATCATCACTACTTTTGACAACCCTAGCTACAATAGTACCTTACCTCCTTCGTAGCTCTTTGAGAGACTTTAACAAGCCTGTAAATTGCATCAGAAGTGTAACGCAGTATTGTTATTATTAAAAGTTACATATTGCACCTTTATGGATTATAGCACAAAATGTCAAGTGTATTCAAGGATACAAAGCTAGACAATATTACTGAGTCCATGGTAGTTTATTACTTCTCATTTGTAAGTCAAAAGCAAACAGTAACTGTAAAAGCGTAAGTAAGTAAAAACAGCATTACTCCATTAAGTACCTCAGACTAGAAAAATGTGCTAAAAATGCAAGTGACTCAAGCTTGAAATAAGTGATGTAAAAAGTGAATAAATAATCCAGTATAGCTCCAAAATGACTGGAGCGCACATTTGCATTGCTATCAGATGTGATTAGCATTCGTGTGATCCAGCTAACGTACTATCTGTGCAACTCAGCATGGCTCTTATCAGGAACACGCCCCATCAATAGAAAGGCACGATGAATATGGAACATCAGACCTCTGCAGCCCTGGTCTGACTCAAAGTATAAGGAGATGTATTGTACTAGTTATGGTGTGACTTTTCTGGGAAATGTAGAACTTGTATAGCTATCAATTAAAGGTGCACTATGTAACTTTTCTGCTGAAGGGTCTGTCACATGCTTGTCTGGAGATGTTATTGCTTTACCTGAATATTCTATAGTATAATTCCAGTAGTTAGAGTATTCGTTCTCTGATCTGAAGGTTGATGGTGCAAATCCCACTTCCACAGATAAATACTGTCATTGTGTCCTTTGGCAAGACACTTAACCCATCTTGCATCTGCATCCGCTGGTGTACGAATGTGTGTATGAATGGGTGAGTGTTTTTTGATGTGAAGTGCTTGAAAAATATGCATTCTTACTGTGAGTGGGGCCGCTTCTCCACAGATATGATCTGTAACTTGGCCTGGTGGAGTCACAAGTTTGTCCATGGAAATATTTAATGCCATACTGTGGAATATTCTTGGCAAAGCAATAACACCTTAACCTCGTCTAAAAAAGGTAATATAGTGTAGCATTTGAACTAAGAAATGAACTGTGACAACCAAATCCTCAGTGAACACACCAACATTTAGAAAATATTTTTTCTTTGACTGCTTTTTGGATTATTTTTAAAGTTACAGGTCAGATCTGTGGAAAGGCAAAATAAATGCTAGATAGATGCATTGAATGCCATACTGAGGAACATTCCAGGTAAAGTACTAAGATGTCCATGGAGACAAGCAACTGGCACACCTGCACCAGAAAAGTGGCAGACGGGCAGATGAGGCAAGACACTTAACCCCCCTTGCCTAGTATGAATATAATGTGTGAGTGAATGCTGGTGGTGGTGGAAGGGGCCCATGGCACAGATTGGCAGCCTCATTTCAGTCAATCTACCCCAGGGCAGCTTTATGCCAGATGCCCTTCCTTTTCAACATCAACACAGTTAACAATGAAACTTTATTTCCTTCTGTCATAAAAGCAGAAACAAACTTTGAACAGTCTTAATATTTTGATTTGTTTTTACAGTTTGACAAACAACTGAATAAGGACTATGGAACGAGGAAATTAGGCTGAGACACAAGCAGCAATTTGTCTAAAGAAAAATAAATACATATTGTGCAATTTTCAAATATATATGGTTAAATCTCCCTTTAAAACCTCCCCTTTGGCTGTGCTTTGGTTGGTTCATTTTGACACTCATTATAATGCGTCTGTATACACCAAATCTTTAATACTATTTTGTGTTCTAGTTTGTGCTGCGGAGAAACACTGGGAGAGGGGGAAGTTGCTGTGAGCATATATTTGGGAGTTTGTGACTTGTCTGACCTTTTGGATTTCTTTAATTTGTCCCATTGGGGATAAACTGCACAGAAACGCCTGACTGAATACACTTCGGCCTGGTCGCAGTTTAAAATACAAACTTGTTATGTAAAAATAAAGCTTTAATGTGGAGTTGGATAAGCTATTAAACTTCCAGAAATACTCATTTATGGTGTCAACTTTAACTTTTAACATTCACATTTGTCATGGTTGGACCTAGTTTGGTCCTGCTCTAGTCCAATTTTCAGTGTGATCAACAACTGTGTTTTCCAAAGCATGTCTCAAAAGCAGGAGTTATCAGTCCAAGTCATCTATTTGAACTGTATGCTTGATCTTAATATTGAATATACTTGAAAAAAGTTTCAAACTATAGACCAGTGTTTCTCAAACTGTGGTACATGAGCTTCAGGTGTTACTTGGATAGCTCTTCAGTTTGTGGGTTTGTTTAATTTAGTCCACTTTTAGACCTGGTTTAGCCCTAGATTAGACCTGGAATAGTCCTGTTATAGACTTGGTTTAGGCCTAGATTAGACCTGGAATAGTCCTGTTATAGACCTGGTTTAGCCCTCGATTAGACGTGGTATAATCCTGTTATATAGGTAATCTAGATCTGGTGGTACTTGGAAAGCCAAACCTGTTCTTTGGTGATACTACTATTGCCACTGCTATAGGCAATTTTTGATTTAACGTAACTTTTTGGGTGGAGAAAATACCATCTGCTTGTCTCCAAGGACATGTTATTTCTATGCCTGGAATTTTCCACAATAGAGCATTAAACAGTATTCAACTACAGCTGCTCAAAACTTGAAAACAGGCTTTCATACCGTGAGCAAGGCTGCCTCTGCATAGATCTGACTTGTAACCTAGTCTGGTGGCGCTACTTGCTTATCTCCATGGAGACAGAAAGGTTTAATTGTAGGGTTTCAGATGACATCACAACATTTTATAGGCCAATAATATTTAATACAGATGGGGACAGTAAAATGAACCTTGTTCAAATACAGATTTGTGTTGTAATACACAAATCACTAATAGAATAGATAGGTTCAACATTTGTGAATTTACCATTTGGATATTTCATGGCAAACTACAATGTAATCAATAGGAAGATCTGTTTTTGCTTCTGAAGAGTGCAGATGCTATCCTTGCTTGCTCCTGCTGCTTCCTTCTTTACTTAGCTTTTTCATAATTTTCTTTCAGTGCTGTCTAGTTATGATTTTCTTTTAAGTAAATCAAGACGTTTAAACCATTTGTACATTTTTAAACAAGTTATCTGTTGGGTCAGCGGCAGCATGTCCGGGGGAAGTAACTTAAGAAATGAATCAAGCACGGATTTGCATTAGAATCTGAGAGATCTGAGATCTTCACCGAGGCCTGTGACTTCCAGTGGTAAGCAGCCCACAGTTACTTTCAGAGAAGAGGCTGAAAAAACTGTTACCTTCAACTTAAACCTGAGTGATACTATGTCTTTTCCAAAACTCTGTAAACACCAAAATGCCAAGCCAATGTAGCAAGTGATACAAGACAATGCTAATATAGTTACATCACCCAAAATACAGCTTACAAACCGATTTTTAGCACTGTCACAGACTGATGTTAACATACAAACAGAAAATGGATTTGGAGTTAGCAAAAGAGCGCAGGCAGACAGGCAGTCTATGGTGGACCCAGAAAAGTTATATAGTGGACCTTTAACTATATTCCATGACATATTGTTGCTGCATGTTTATTTGACAGCCCACAAAAGTCACAGGCCAATGTTGTTCGCAGCAGCATAACATCGTCTCCCCAAGGTCACCGTGGTAATGCTATGCAAATGCACTTTTACGCCGGATTTCCTCCTTTAATATTGTTATTAAAATGCAGTTTGGGTCGGCCGCTCTATTTTTCTGCAGGCGCTGGTTTAAATAATGCAGATATATTGAACGCCATGTTTAATGTACGATATGGATACATTGGCAGCAGCTTCGTACAAACTTATCTCAACTGGAATTGGCTGGATTTCTGCTCCAATTTGAAAGACCTCCATTTCCAATCATATTATTTTGCAGCCTTGCTAAAATGATACTTCCACTCTCTCAAATATATTGCTGGGAAATTGAACCCGGATCTCAGCGGTAGCCCTTTTCATTGTTGGCTGTCTCATGCAATTAATTTTCAGTGTTGCTTTATGGAGAAGAAAGCACATTTGAACTGTTCTATCTCATGTTGAAACTTCAAATCTTCTGTAGTTGATTTGTAGAGGAAAAATGTGTTGACATGTTTTATCAAGTGTCAAAAGATCTACCATGGATTTGCAAGCGTCCCTTTTACAGTCTAGAAGAGTCTAAAAACCGCAGTACCACGTATGAATCAATGACATTTTTAAAATTATGTTTAGTAGATTTGGCAGCATTTGGCTTTAATTCTGAACAGCTTTCATTAGTACATTTGATGTTTTTTTCACCAGTAGATGGCAGATGTAAATCTGTCCCCCCATCCCTCTCCCCTCACCCCTCACCCCTCCCCTTACCTGGTCTTTGGCTCAATCCGAAATTGGGCAAAAATACCTCCTTTCTTGTCCTTCCTTGTCCTTCTTTCTCCTTTGCCTTGACTTCTGAGAGCTATGTCATGAGGTCAACATGGACCAAGGAGCAGTAAGGAGCATTGAGGAGAAGGTACTATTTGTGCTTTTGGTGGATCCGAATTCTGTCAGACCAACGCCCGCTGGGACACTATCAGACTGCAGTAATGTTGTGGTGATATGTGAGAATACAACAGGGCCAGTCTAATTACAGACGTTAGCTTTAAATAACAACAAAAAATGTCCAGTGTATGTCTGAACTCTGCTTCAAACCATTTCTGATCATTGCAAACTAAAAGAACTGCAGCTCAATTTCATTATTATTATTTCATTTATCGCCAGTTTAAGCATAAAAAAAACAAAAAACAAAAAAAAAAACAAAAAAAACCCAAACCTCTCTTTATATTTCTCAAAATGGCCGCTAAAGATCGTATCAGACACAAACTTCTCCCTCTGCTGTGTTGGAGGGATTCTGTAGATTCTTCAGACATAAGGCACATTCAAGAAATTCTGAGCCATAGAAAGCGACGCACAAAGTATCACACAGAGCTGTAGCCTTTTCTTCTCCCATAAACCAGGTCTATGTGTCTGCTGCATATACAGGTCCAGGGGACAAAGACAGGCATCGATGTCACATTATGACTCAGACGTTGCAGTACAGAACACTGTAGACTTTGGACAATGTCATACTGTATACTGCAAAGCAACTATTACTGCAAGTTCACAGGGTCAGTCTGCAGACACTGTTTAAATACAAGTACCTTGACCTATGAAAGAACTTCTTAACAAATTACTTCAAGTTATTCATTATTTCATTTCAAATTGTGTTTCTGTTCTTGAAATAACTTTGGAAGTATAACTATAAGTTTTAAGGGTCCAAGTGTCTGAGGATGGGTAAAATGCACAAGACAAATTTTCTTACTGTAAAGGCCCTGTTCCCATTTTTTTTTTTTTCAATGTATCTGAGCAATGTCCCAGTAGAGATATATTGTATAAACAGCTCTTGAGACCAAAATAAGTCACCTGTGTACTGTCTGGATCTAATTAGAAAGCATTTTGTTGTCAGATAATCAGGAAGTGTGTGTTAGCCTGCTAGTTGTTTGTACCTTTACTGTGATAGCAAAACTTTGCTCTGGTTGTGAAAATCACTTATAAACTCACCTTGGTGAATAATTAGGATGTTCTGAATGAGGTAAGTGAGGAATAACTTTGGACCCCTGCAAACTGTTTACAGTGAACTAGTTCTGTTTTTCATGTTTTTAACACAGCGGTACAGGTACAGCACCTTTAACCATAATTACGTAACTTTTCTGGTGTAGGGTCAGCCACCAGTGCTTGTTGCCATGGGGATGGTATTGTTTTTCCTGAAATGTTCCATCGTATGACATTACCAAGTTACAAGTCAGATCTGAGGAGAGGCAAACCCGCTCACAATCAAAAAGGATGGGGACATTTTTACAGAGTATGACATTAAACCATCTCGCATTTATTCAATTACATGTATTTGTATTCAATTCTTACTGTAACATGAGTGGACTCTCCTCCCCATAGATCTAACTTGTAACTAGGTTTGGTGGCACCACTATCTTATCTTCTTGGATTAACCAAACTGTTAAAAATTACAACGTTATAATATTACCATGGAGATAGCAGGTGGACCCTCTATCAGAAAAGATACGTAGTGCACCTTTAACCATTAATATGGACAAGTTTAATGCTATACTGTGGAACATGACAAGCAAAGCAATACTCTCCATAACAGTTGGCCGACCATCCACAGGAAAAGTTATATACAGCACCATTATAACTCTATCCGTTCTTTCTCTTACCAAGGATATGTTGTTAAGGTGCTGTTTTTGTCCTATTAATGCCATTTTAGCTCTATCTGGCAACACATTTTTCTTTATTACACCGGGGCCAAAAATGTCTCGGACACACAGGACTCTCCCTCTAACATGTACGAGATTTAAAATAGGATTTAATAATGAGTATGGCAGAGTGCATGTTTCCATCAGATAGTGTGGAAAAAAAGAGTGGACTTTGACAGACGTATCTCTCCCTTCTCCCTCCCTCTCTCCCTGGGATCCATTTTTAATCTCCTCACCTTATTGCCTGCAGAAATATTGTCATCACTATCTGCGACTTGTGGCCGGGCCCCAAAATGTAAATCAATATATTCATTATGAGCGGCTGGAATACAAAACAAGTCCACAAGGGTAAGAGGGAGTGAGTTACAATGACATCCGCGTGCAAGTGGTATAGGGGGGAACGTATCTAGGAGCAGATGTGTAGGCCGTCTTACCAGTGACTTTCACCAATCACATGCGCTTTAATATGGACACACTATTCCAGGTAATGTGATGTTATGCAGGAGACTAGAGAAGTTCAGAAAGTCTATGTCCTTGCATTAAAGGTACACTGTGTAACTTTTCTGGTTTCCATAGAGATGTTCTTGCTTTGACTGGAATTTTCCACAGTATGGTTTTAAATATCTATCTAAATAAGTAGATGCTGTCACAAGAAGTTACAGGTCAGATCTGTGGCGAGGGAATCACATTTTATGTTTTTTTTTTGTTTTTTTTTTAATAAACCTGTAATTAAGTACATGCTGGATATAAGTTTAATGACATAGTGTGGAACAGACGTGGTGAAATGGTAAATGGTCACATTTTTATATAGTGCTTTTCCACCTTCAAGGCACTCAAAGCACTTTACATCAAGGAACCATTTACACACACATTCATACACCAGGGGGGAGAGGCTGCTCAACCAATGATATTTATGTTGAGAGCAGGATTCGAACCACCAACCTTCGGATCAGTGGACAACACCCAACTGAGCTACTGTTACCCAACTTTCTAAACAAAGCAATCTCCATGGAGACAAGCAGATGCCATACTGTACATAGACTGCATAAAGAAGTGGACTAGGAGAGTGTGATGTTCATCGAGGCTAGCAGTTATAGTGGCGAATTTGGAGCCAAGTTGCATATTAGGAATTCTGACTGCAAGTATCATAGCAACCAAAGAACCAATCTGGAGTGAGGCTGTTGAAGGTAATGCCACGCTTAGCATCGCTGTCAATCAAACCTGTTGCTAATGCTAGCAGGAACGACCTCGGGGGAAGAAGGTGCCTGATTTGTCTGCTAATAATGTTCATATCTTGAGTTACAGACACAATAGCGAAATAAAAAAAACAGGATCATGCAGAGCGGGTTAATATGAACATTTTAAGACCAAAATGACGAGTCTGACAGCAGCAGTTACAGAGAGAGAGGCCACAGTTTTCCAATGTAAAGTGAATTG
Organism: Periophthalmodon schlosseri; assembly: GCA_000787095.1. NCBI lineage: Eukaryota > Metazoa > Chordata > Actinopteri > Gobiiformes > Gobiidae > Periophthalmodon > Periophthalmodon schlosseri. The sequence goes on along the minus strand of KN483328.1, from coordinate 23,415 downwards.
GAGCCAGAGTCAATGGAGCCAGAAGCGTGCCCATGCTCATTTCCTATTTGGAACATGGCAGCTAGCACGTTAGCTATGTCCATTTATATATACAGTCTAAGGTACCGTCACCAGAAAAGTTCCACAGTTCAGGTAACCAGATTAGAAAACATTGTCCAGATGACGACCTTTGAATTTTTTATTTTTTTTATGTTAATGGCCAACTAACTCAAATATTACTTGATGAGTTGATTTAGACAATGTGGAGTTAAGTTTCTTGTATACATGTACAATCTAGTTTTTAAAGCAATACTGTCTAACTTTTTCTAACTGGAAATAGAAAGTTAAAACCATACTTCTCATGTCAATAGATACATGTTATGCCATACTGTAAAATAGTATAGCCAAAGGAACAACATGTCCATGGAGACAAGCAGGTGAGAGTCAAGTTTGTGGAGATGCAAGCCCGCTCACTTCAAGGAAAAGCAAAATTGGATACTTCGGTGCCATAGTCGCAATTTAATCTGGTAACAAACTTTTATACACACACCGGCTCCTGTTTATAATGTTTTATATGTACTTGGATACTTATTTGTTTTGTTTGTTTTTTGTTTGTATTGTATTTTGAACAGGGCACCGATGAAAAAGAGAGTCCAAGTGCTCTCACTGGGTTCCCCTGTATACATAAAAAATAAAGAAAAGATAAAGAAAAAGGACAGTGTTTGGAAATTCTGGGCCCTAGATAAAAATCATCGTGGGGGATCCACACTAAATATTGTCTTATGAAAAATGCATATTACATTTGACTTTGTGAGGGACTCTTCCCTGCACTGCACTACTTTTCTAAAATCAAAGGAATACATTGTGGTATTTGATCACACTATTCTGAGCTCAAACTGCTCAGTGTCAGTGAGAAAAATATAAACTATATTCTTGTGGTGAGACAGGTGTGATTTTTCCTTCTCCAATTAGTGACAGGAAATGCAGAGCAAACAGTGAAACAAACATAAAGCCTATGTTGTGTTACTCAACTTCTTACTTACTGAAACTTGATGTAAGTATTCAGAATACAATACTTTGATTGGACCATGTAACAGAATACTTAACAAAATATATTTTAATGCAAGTATTCAGTATTCTGCAACTAAATCCATTTTCAAAGCATTCTTCACATCACTGAGTAAGGCTGCATGATTTCAACATTTTTTGTCTATTTTTTTGGCAAAAAAGTTACAGGTTGTTCTTTAGCTTATTAAAACGACAATAGCATGTATTTTGGCTGTTTGAATGTCTATGTGCAACAGTCTAGGCCTGCATGTAGTTGTCATGATGCTTCATTTGTTGGACGATGTTTGGTCCCAAAACGCTGTCTCATATCTCACCATATCTCTTTCAGTTTTCATTGGAGTACATTGCTTTACACTTGTCACTTCACTTTCAGTTTTACCCCTGGCTTACTGCACCAAACACCAAACAAGAGATACCTTTTGGCAGTGCAAGCCTTTATAGTCTGAACTTAATTAAAGTTTTTAATGACAAAGGCGACAGAGAGAGTATGATGGCACTAAATGAACTGAGCTAGCAGAGGGAGTGATTAGAGTGGCAGTACTGATGGCTAATTGTTTTCAATAGCAGCTGGATTAGACATGGAGGTACCAGACACATTATCCAAGCACGTTATGAGCAATCCGATGATCATTCAGTGGCTCCCCTTGTCTGCACTTCTGTTATGACAACACACAGTCAAAGAGCTCAGGGAAAGATATCGTCAGCTATTACTGCAGCTGGAAACAATACAATCTTATTTCTTGCCACCTTAGCTGGAGCATTTGGCCTATTGTGCATGTTTTGAATTGATGGGGAGTTCAGGGAGGAAACCCACCCAGACACAGCCCAGAAACATGCAAACTCCACACAGAAAGGCTGGGTTGACGTGGGAGTTGAACCTGCAATCTTTGTGCTGTGAGGTGAGAGTACCCACTCAGCCACCGTGGTAGGAATAGGAAGTTAAAGCTGGATAAGAAGTACAAGTCATACTTTGGAACATTCTCCATGGAGATAAGATTTATGCCACTATTGGGAACTATTTACTTGGCCAGCCAGAACCAAACTTTACAAAGACGAGTGGGTCTGGAACTGTATCCTGACTCCCCAATTTGAGTTGGCTGTGACTTACAGGTGGATTAACCAATCGGGGTGATGCATGGTCCATTCGTGTCAAAACAAACATAGCAGCTTACACGAAAACAAGTGGTGAAAGAAGTACTCAGTGTTGTTACTTAAGTAAAAGTACAGATACTGGAGCAAAAAAATACTCAAGTAAAAGTAAAAGTATCACATAAAAAATCTACTTAAGTAAAAGTATTAAAGTACCTGTTTAAAATGTACTTAAAGAGTAAAAAGTATTTCGCACAGGTTTTGGTGTCTTATAAAGCTTCAAATGTAGTGATTTTGACACAGATATTTTGCAGAATTTTGTTCAAGAGAAACAACTGAATTGATTGAGTTTTTGCTGTTTTATATCTGTATATTTTGTTTGCTCAAATTATGAATGTACTAAAAATAAACCCTTGGCCTTTTCAGCAGGTCTCAAACATAAATAAAACAATATTTTTACTTTTCAGTCCATTTCAAAACTGTAATGGCGTAGAACGTACAGATATCTGCTCTCAAATGTAGTGAAGCAAAAGTAAAAAGTATCGACTTTAAAATGTACTTAAGTAAAGTACAGATACCTAAAATGTATACTAAAGTGACAGTACTTTACTACTTTTACTTTGTTATGTTCCATCACTGTAGAGGACTAAGAAACTGTGGATTTCTGCAGAATCAACTAGAGAAGCACCAAACTGTTACTTATTTCCAGTAAACAAGTATATTTTGTTCTGAATGATAGAGAATTTTGAGAGGAGACGTCTTCACGTCTGCATTTGAGACGTGATATAAATTAGCGGCTGTGGTTGGACCGTCCCATGTAAGGATGGAGGTTTGAAGTCCTCATGGTTCGATTCCAAACCCTTTTGCATTTGAGCAGAATGTAGCAGGGATGGGCTGGTCAGGCAAGGAAACCATCATATGAGATCTATGTAGAGGCAAGCCTACTAAATGTATGTTTGTGCAAGGTATTGTTAACACAGTAAGTGAAAGACTATTACTACTGACTACTTTTAGTGTCTGGAATGTTACTTGGTGGGTTATTTTACTTTTTTTAATTTTTTCAGCAATAGAAACAATGTGGAGCTAGTGTAACATGGAACATGGTGAGCAGTCATCTCATGTTTTAGCAGACATAGAGGGGGAACACAGAGTTGGAATATAAAACTCCACACTGGAATCGAACCAGGAACCCTCTCATTACATGCTGTTTGGTTAATATTGACTGATGATGACTATTATTTTGAATGCTTAAACATCAGCCGTCAAATTGAAATAAATAGTTAATTAATTTGATTTTCCCTTCTCTCCCTGGACTCCCAGTCTGATCATTCTGAGTATCTGCTCCTGTTTTCAGCTCATGGGCTTGAACAGAAAGTTTCTATTAACTTGTATTAAACCCCATTGTTCAACAGCGTATGACTTCAATTAATTTTATTCATAGTAATTTGATTATACGGGCAAAAGGGGAGCGCGCCAATCCGTATCCCGGCTCCATCTTTGGGGTTAAGCACCTTCGTTAGACTGCATCCATTTCACCACGAGCTCGGGCACATTAAGGATAATTCTGCTAATAATTGCACAATTAAATAATCCCATATGACACAGATAAAATTGAAAGAGAGAGGAGGAGAGAGATTTGTGTCGCGCAGTAGAACGGGCCGAGGGCAAGAGCATAAATACTAAAGTCAGTTTGTGAGTCCCAAAAGTGGAGACAGGGACTGAGACAGGCTCTGAGCAGCAATGTAATCACAGACTGCAGAGCGACTACCGACAAGGGGAAAGGAGAGGGGAGGTCTTTAAACAGGAGGGAAGGAAGAGGGGGAGGGGAGGGGGGGAAGAGATAGAGAGGGGGCAAGTGACGGAGAAAGGTGAGAGAGGGGAGGGAGAGAGACATGGGAGAGAGGAAAGTGAAAAGAGAGAAAGAAAAAACAAGAGGAAGAGGAAAGAGAGAAAGCAAGAGAGAGGAAGAAGGAGAGAGATAGAGAGGGGGAAAGTGATGGAGAAAGGTGAGAGAGGGGAGGGAGAGAGACATGTGAGAGAGCACAGTGAAAAGAGAGAAAGAAAAACAATGGGAGGAACAGGGAGGGAGGGGGGAGAGAGAGAAAGGGGAGGAAGAGGGCGAGAGAGAGAGAGAGAGAGAGGGGCAAGTGAGGGACAAAAGTGAGAGAGGGGAGAGAGAGAGCAAGAAAGAGAAAAAGAGACAGCAAGAGAGAGGAGGAGGGAGAAAGATAGAAAGGGGGCAAGTGAGGGAGAAAGGTGAGAGGAGAGACGGAGCGAGAAAGAGAAAAAGAGAGAAAATGAAAGAAAGCAAGAGAGAGGAGGAGGGAGAAAGATAGAGAGGGGGCAAGTGAGGGAGAAAGGTGAGAGAGGGAAGGGAGAGAGACACATGAGAGAGGAGAGTGGATAGAGAGAAAGAAAAAGGAGGGGATGAAGTGGAAAAGAGACAGCAAGAGAGGCAGATGCAGGTAGAGGTGAGACAGACAAAAGGAAGAGAGGAGGAGGTAGAGGGACAGAGAGGTCACAAGTGAGGGAGAAAGGTGAGAGAAGGGAGGGCGAGAGACACGTGAGACAAGAGAGTGGAACGAGAGAAAAAAAAGGAGGAAGATGAGAGGGGGAGAAGCAGATGAGAGAGGAGAGTGAAAAGAGAGAAAGAAAAAGGAGGGACAGGGGGCAAAATAGAGGGGAAGCGAAAGACATAGAGGGAGCATGTGAGGGAGAAAGGTGAGAGAGGAGAGAGAGAGAAAAAAGAAAAAGGAGAAAAAGAGACAGAGAGAGAGAAGGTAGAAATGAGAGAGAGAGAGAGGAAGGAGAGACAGCAGGAGAGAGGAGGAGGGAGACAAATAGAGGGGGGCACAGAGAGAGGACAGTGAAAAGAGAGAAGGAGAAAGGAGGGGAAGAAAGTAGACAAATAGACAGGGAAAGA
>KN483328.1:0-14303 GCA_000787095.1 Periophthalmodon schlosseri | reverse complement strand
ATGAAGGCTATTAAGGGTCTTGAGCTGGATTAGAACTCAGAAACTCCTGGTTATAAGAAGATCATTCAACCCCTGAACCATTCAAAAAAGTTCTTCAGTCCCATAGAAATGTCTTAAAGGTGTTTTACTGCGTATACTGAGTATAAAAGCTTGTTTCACAACTTTAGACACCAGATTGGTACTTCCTGGTTCACGGATGATAAATACGCTTAGTAATTAGGGCTTTTACAATATGTCTGTACTGGAGCAAAACATGATTGCACTGGATCTAAAGCAGAAAGAGCCCCTTTAGATCAACTGTGTAGACTACAATGGAATAAAATAAACTCCTGATACACTTATATATTCATAGTCACTGACCTCATAACTAGCCCATACCCACATTTTGTTGCAAACCTTTGTGTGGATATTTCTTTGTAAATTAGGTCAATATATCATTAAAAATATAGGCGTCGTCTCACTATAAAAGGTGTTTGAAATAATCTCTCATATGTTAACATGTAAAGCACCCCCCTCACCTGAGTCGATATGCCCACTGCTCCATTGACTTCTCCTTGTGCAGCGTAGGAGCTGTAGTTTGAGCTGTGATATCGTCATGTCAGCAGAGATCCATAGGAGTCATTGATAAGTCAGGATTATAGTCTCAGGGCTCATATGGACAGGCCCTGTATCCTCCCTCAGACTCGGGCATTAGATCATTATTAACATCTTACAGACGTCTGTGTTACAGTGTATTTATCCTAACTAAATTAACTGCTCTACATGATTGACTGCGAGCAATTGACAATATTATTAGGACTTTAGTCAGTGGTGGAACGTAGCAAAGTAAAAGTAGTAAAGTACTTATAAGTATAAAGTTTAGGTATCTGCACTTTACTTAAGTGCATTTTACAGTGGATACTTTTTACTTATACTTCACTACATTTGAGAGCAGTATCTGTACTTTCTACTTTTTGGCTGGACTGAAAAAGTAAAAGTATTTTTTATTATTGTCTGAAACCTGCTAAAAAGTCTGAGGGTTTATTTTAGACATGTTCATAGTTTGAGCAAACAAAAATATACAAATAAAAACAGCTAGGAAAAAGCAAACAAGCAACTGATTCAATTGTTTCTGCTGAACAAACTTCAGCACAAATCTGCATCAAAGAAGCTTTATTAGATGTCAAAACCTGCACAAAAACTCTTTAAATACATTTTTAAATCTACTCAAGTAGATTTTTCCATGTGATACTTTTACTTTTACTTGAGGTATCGGTACCTCTACTTAAATAACACAACTGAGTACTTCTTGCAACACTGGACACCATTGACCGATTAATTGACATAACGATTAAAGGCCTACAGCCCTAGATATTATGGGTTGTTATGAATTTGAGTTTTAATAGAATAAACACAATAGCAATAGAGCCCTAAATGTATGTGTGGCATTAACCGTATCTATATTCATGGTGACAGGCAGGAGATGCCACTATAGAACATTCCAGGCAATAACATCCCCATGGAGACAAGCAGGTGGCAGACCTCCACCAGAAAAGTTACATAGTGCACCTTTAAATAACATGTATTTATTGATTGTTTCTTTTCTGTTTAAATAATGCTATGGTTTCAACATAATTAGCTCTTTTTGATTGAAACATTTCAGTGTTTTTGTGTATTCTGCTTCCTCACTAGAGACTGATTCCTTTGCCTTGTGCTGATTGAGTGTATCCCATTATAAAGCATTTATTACTCTTTGTAGGTCACCTCTGTCCACATTAACATCAGCAGACCAACCCATCTGTTATCCAGCCAATACTGCAGCATTTCAGTCTCTCCTGTAGCTAAAACTATGACTGCAATGTCAAGATTTTAAATGGATTTGAGGGAAAAAAAATGTTTATCATCACAAACAAACTACAAATTCAGTGTAGATGAATAAAAAAAAATATTCCTTAACATTTGACATAATGCAAGATTTAAATTGGCAACTCAGTTTGGTGGGTGAACCTATGCATGCAATACACTTCTGTCTCCAAACCATAGACTGTATGTATATATATGTGTGTGTGTGTGTGTAATATATAATAAAAAAAAAATATATATATATACCTAGTGTTCCAAATAGGAAATGAGCATCTGACTCCACTGACTCCAATTCCCTTAGAAAACTGTGGCCCCTCTCTCCATAACTGGTGCCATCAAAATGTTTGTATTAACCTGGTCTACATGATCCTGGTATTTTAATTTCACTATTGTGTCCGTAAATCAAAATATGAACATTAATAAGAGACAAATCAGCTGCCTTTTTTTCCCTGAGGTCACTCCAGATTCGCCCCTATAACTGCTAGCCTCGATGAGTTTCATGTGAGTGAAGCTGAATGCTATGGGTGGCGTCACACTCACTTAGTCCACTTCTTTATACAATCTATGCTCCAAACGCAGGTGGTAGTCGGTAACAGCAGCTACAATATAAATCTCTACCATTTTTGATCAAAATGGTGTGAGTCATTAGGTTGAGTTCACATTTCTCCAGCCTCCTAGCATAACTTCCTAAAGCCCGCCACAAACTACTATTTCAGTCTTAAAGATTTTTTAATGTGTGTCAAAAAGCGCAGACTACAGCCGTGAGGAGAATCATTTGAGATTTTAAATGTTACTATCCCCCGAGCACAAAGACTGCAGCGAAGAGACCGCACACCACAAGCTAAAAGTTGTGAGCACGCCTCATGTCAGCTGTTTCCTTTCTACAGTAAAACGACTCACTTTAGGACGCTCAAGTGTTCCAAAGATTGCATAAAGTATTGCACTTCAACTTTAGATGCAAGTTAAGAATTATTATTAGTGAAATGTGGTGCAGTAGTTCAGATAAATGCTTTTAAGGCATAGAAGGCTGGAGATAAACGGCACATGAAGTAGAGTGGTGTTTACTGTAGCAGCAGCTTCAGCCTGATCCTCGCTGTGTGTGATCGTTTATGGTTAAGATATGACAGAGCAGCTCAGAAACCACACACGAGGAGCGCAGCAGATTCAAAATCGCACACAAAAATCCAAAGTTGTGGAGAAGCAAATGGGATCCTAAATCGGACAAATGACCCTGTAGTGTGTGTAACGGGCTTAAGTCATTTTTTAGACAAATTGAGTTTTTGTCTGGTTTTATTCTCTAGACCCTATTACATCTGTCGGTGTCATTGGCTCCGTTCTCGACCAATTTTTACAGCCCCAAAAACCCACAAATCACGCTAGTCATTTTATTGACTTGTGCAATTTATTTTGATATTTTCCCGAAAACCTTGGAAAATTACTCTGGCAATTATGCTAGGAGGCTAACAGTTTTTGAAATACGAGTGGTCTTTTTATGTTACTCTATCTTAAACCTGTGTACAAGTTTAGTTTTCAAATTCAATATAATGATGCTTTACTGAAAACAAAAAAAAAAAGAAAACGAAAAAAAAGTGATATAATGATTGTAAGTTTAATTCTGCGCAGATTTAGACTCTTAACGTTATAACATAAAAAAAAAAAAAAATGCATTTAGAAATCTTTAAAGATCCTGAATTGTCGGACTGGTTGGTTGACCCTGCTCCCCCACCCCCTCCCTCTCTTTCTCTCCCCCTCTCTCCTCCCCCCTCCCTCTCTGGTGCAGTGATAGATTGCCAGGGTCATTGACATGAGCAGATCCATCACATAAACTCAGGTGAGATGGATGGCAGTGTCTCATATCAGAGTGAGACTCAACTCTCCATGAAGTGCCCCTCTTTCTCTCCTCTCTCTTCCTTTGCCCCCCTCTTTCTCTTCTCTCTCTCTTTCTTTGTCCCCCCCTCTCTCTCTCCTGTCTCTGATATCTCTGTATTTCCGTGACACGTGAAAAAAGGAGCTCATTGGTCACCCATCATTTTGAACAAAATCCAACTTTCTCTCACCTCAGATTAACAGTTTAGTGCTTTGCTCATTTATTCTGCAGGAATACACAATGTTTTTCAGTCCCCTGTGATACTACTACTACTACTACTACTATTTTCACTGCTACTATGACAGATTTAGTCAGCAATGACCTCACAGCTAATACATCCAGCTCTTTATAGGGATCAAGTCTACTTACAGTTTGACAGATATCTGCTGGGACTCATCTTCCACCCCCCTCCCCCCACCCCCTCTCTCTACTCCTCCCCCTCTCTCGCTTGGGATTATGGGAAAGTTTGAGCCGCTAATGGTGCCACCCCAGGGACTGGCCACACAGCACTCGGGTCAATTTGTGGGTAGTCGATACTGCACTCCGCCTCCAAACATCCACAGTGGTATTAGATGGATCAGAGGGGGTCCCAGGGGACCCACTGTCCCATGTGTGTCTCCTATAGTGTTTAGACCAGGGACTCGTAGTATCAAATGTTTGTGTTGCCAGTATTGTGAGCAGAAACATCACCATTTTGCTTGATACCTAAATACAGAGAAATACATTCATACACATAAAACTGACCAGTATAAATCAGATTATGGCAATTTGGGAAAAAATCTCATGGTGATTTTTCACATTGTGATTCGATTGGCAATTTATGTTTTAATAATGAAATTTTCTTCAAATTTTAAACACATCCAGAAGAATTGACAAAAACAACTAATACAAGAATCACATTTCAGAAAATGTTTGTACAGATCTAAACTATAGGGTCAGCAGCTTTTGTACAGAATAAGGCCCCATGGACACACAGGGAGGGCATCTGGCACACAGGGAGGGCATCTGACACACAGGAACATTTCAGAACATGTTTGTACAGATCTAAACTACAGGGTGCAGTTTTTTATACAGAATAAGACAGGAGATTTTGTTTTTTGTGGGGGAAACAATGGTACTTCAAAAATCGCAGCCTTTGTGATTTGCCAATTGCGTCCATTCAAATCACGATTTTGATTCAATGTTGATTAATCTTGCAGCTCTAAATTAGATAAATATTATAATTAGAGAATCCAATAATTATCTGATCAGATATTTTGGTGTGTGTTTACAGCACAAGACAAACCTGATCCTCACAAACACCATGTGTGTCAGTTAATTAAGGGATTTTTAGGGTAACTGTTTTGTATTAGAAAGTGCAATGGAGAGGTGAGCTAATACTAACAACTAGCATGCTAACAGCCCATTTACTGATTCTCAGGCAATAAAACACTTATATAATTAGATGCAGCCAGCACACAGTTGTCTCATTTTGACCTCAAGCTGCTAATACAGTATATCTGTACTGGGGTCACTGTTTCATCTTTTGGAGTATTGGTTTACTTCTTTTTAGGGTAAAGTCTTTTATTTTTGCTTCTAAAATTAAACATTTACATGATCTTTTTTCTTGAAATTGTAGTAACCTGAAAAATCACAATTGTCAATTAACTGATTAATCCTGAGATTTCAAACCATCATCATCATCACTGCATTTTTCTTTAGCCACACTATTCCCATGGTAACATGCAGAATGCTCACACAGTTTTTATGTATAATTTATGTGATGAAATGCACTGAAATGTCCACATATTCATTCACATTGTGTTCTATTGTGTCAAAGCTTTGTAAAGAATTGGAGCGTTCACTGTCTGCCCCAGTTACCGATGACAACCAGTGTAGACTCATTTGTCAAGTGTTGGGATATGAGGTCAAATTGACTTGAAGAAAACCAAAAACATGCATGAAGTGTGTGAGCGTGCTCTACTTACACAGATAAAGTGGGCTGTTCAGACACTGTGAGTTTGAGAACCAGGAAAGGGCCTGAAGGAAAACCTGGAAAGTCCAGTTTTCCAATTTTCTCTTCAGCTGATACATGGCAGAGGTGAAAGTTCAAGTGAACGCCCTGTTTGTTTCGCCCCAGTACAACTATATTTTTTAAGCAGGTCTTGAGCTCAAAATATGTCTGCTGGGTGTTATCTGTACCTAATTATAAACCATTTTGATAATCAGGAAGTGTGTGTTAGCATGCTAGTTGTTGTTAGCTTTACTGTCACAGCAAAATGAAAGTTATGTTCTATGAATCCCGAATGACCGCCAGAGGCGTCGTGAGCCAGTGCATCCTGACCCAGCAGGCTAGTGTTGTCTGTCAGAGAGAACCAGAGAGGGCAATGGGTTGCTTCCTGCGAAGCGAACAGATCCACTTTAGCCCTGCTGAAGACCCTCCAGATGGTGCAAACCACCTCTGGGTGAAGCTTCCATTCCCCCGGCAAGAGAGTTTGGCGAGAGAGAAAATCTGCCACCCGATTCCGAGTCCCTGGAAGATAGGCTGCCCGCAGGCTGGCAAAATGGACGAATGCCTACATGAGAAGCTGCCGGGTTCTCTGTGTGAGATTCACAGATCTGATCCCTCCCATATGATTTATACGGTAAATCACTGACCTGTTGTCCGAACGTATGAGCATGTGCCTGCCTAGTAAGTTCGGCAGAAAATGGTGCAGGGCCAAGTACATAGCCATTAGCTCCAGCAGATTTATGTGTTCCCTGATCAAACTCAAGGTCCATGTCCCCTGCACCACCCGACCCTGCCATGTTGCACCCCAACCGGTGGAGGATGCATCCGTACACACAACCTCCCTCTGTGAAGGCAGAGACCCCAGCGAGACAGGGAGTGCAGACACTGGAGAGACACATGCAGCCTCTTGTGTCTGTGTGCACTGAGTTGGATTCAGCTGTAGGCTGTTCAGCCACATCTGCATTGGCCGTAATGAAAGTAGCCCCAGCGGAACTACACTGGAGGCTGCTACCAACCTTCCCAGAAGCTGGAGATATCGCAGGAAGGGCAGGGCTTTTCCCGCATGGAATGACTCCAGCATCCCCATGATGTTGTTGACCCTTGTGGGCAAAAGGCAAGCAACCATGGTGACAGTGTTTAAGGCCACCTCCAAAAAGACAATGTCCTGGGTTGGGTCCAGATTGCTCTTGTCCATATTCACACTCAGATCCAAATGGCTCACATGATCGAGTACAACCCCTGTGTTGCGAATGGCCTGGTCGCAGCTGGGTGCACAAATCAACCAGTCGTCGAGGTAAGGCCTAATCTTCAAACCCTGCGCCTGCAGAGGAGACAAGGCCACTTCAACCACCCGCATGAACACCCTTGGTGATAGGGACAGCCCAAATGCACACATTGAGACCTTGCAGGTCTAAAACTGGATCTAGGTTGCCAGTTTTCTTCGGGACAAGAAAGTATCCTGCCGTGGGTCTACATGTACAATTGCACCCTGAGTGCCCCGGACATCTGGGGTGTTGGAAGCCCAGTACTGGAGCTGTTCCGGGGTAAAACAACTGACCGCTGGCCAGTGAGACTCACCTACGGCCCCCCCGGCCTCTAGAAGGCCTGAAGGGCTGGTGACCCACCTGTGACGACCTAGGCACATGTGAAGTCCTGGGGCGATCACTCCAGGAGTGGCCAGACCTTGTAACAGGCCACCAAGGAGCCACAAATGGGCTCGGTGGCACAGCGTAGGCCTGCTGGTGGCCAAGCTCCCTTGACATAAAGGTAGACGCTTGAAGAGACGTGTCGACCAAGCCTTGCGTAGCCCCATCAACATTAGAAGCCTCTAGTGAAGTTGCTAGAACCAACAACAAATGGGACAGGGAATTGCCAATATGACCCATGCGCGCCCCAGAGTCGTGAGCCTTGCACAGCAATTCATCAGTAGCCCGGCACTGAGGTCATGGGCACCTGGCATTGGGTCTAAGTGCCTCATCTGGAGCCACAATAAGGGGGGCCACAGCTGGTTCAATCGCAGGAATATGACCCAGACCAAACTTAGGTGCATCCTGCATAGCAGCAAGAAGCCTTCCGTCAGACGTCGGCTTAGAGAACGCTTTTGTATCCGACCAGCAGGCATGTAGTTTCTTAATATACTCCGTAGAGGGAGGAACCAAAAAGGAATACACAGAGCCCTGCTGTCTAAAAAAATGCACTAGAAACCATAGGCTGCGTAGCAGGTGACTCTAAATGCAAACGTGCAAACTCCACGTGTAAAGAGGAGGCAGCTAAGTCATCATCACCTCCCTGAAAGCAGGTGGAGTTGTGTGAGCTCAACTCTGATATGTCCGAATACGCATCTAAACCATCCCCGCTATGCAGGTCAGTGTCATGAAAGTGCGTATTTGACGCTGCCACAGACAGGGCATCATCCTCACAAACAGCCTGCTGGTCGCCATTCCGAGACTGCGTGGACACAAGGAGAGCTTTCGTTCTAGTGAGCTCTGAAGTAAGGCTATCCACCTTTGAGGATAACCCCGCAGAGCGATCCCCTTTGCTTCATTTACGCGGAAAAGGGAAGTGCCGCCAACAGCAGAGCACTTTTTCATCACCTTCCCGCTTGCCAGCAACTGTGTGTCCTGTATATCAGAGTGCGCCGAGGTCCCAGCTCCCCCAAACGTGGTCAGGCGGTCAGCACGCAGGGATCTAGGCATAATGGTGCAACTCATGCAAGCATTCTCAGTCAAACCTCCCCTAAGGTGGTTTACACCCAAACATAAGGGGCATAAATCACGTCCATCTTCAGGTTGAAGCTGGGCCATGCAGGCTTTACAGCACAGGTACTCCATGAAGACCGATGGTAGATCAGGTCGAGCAGAAAACGCCACTCTTGATTCACCAATATCAGAATAAAAAATACCACTTCAAGCCAAAAACGCCACTATTGGTAGACCAACAACTAAAATTTATTATCCCTCAAAAACTCAAAGCAAACAGTAATCACTGCGGGTATTAGTCAAATTAGAACATGCCGCTGAAGGCATGAAAAATCGAGCTAAAGAACCAAACACAGTTCTAAAATAACAATGCTAGCTTAGCTGAATGTGGCAATAACAAGCAAACAAAAGTCACGCTGAACCGAAAACAGCAGCAAATACAATCCAGCTCCACCAAACTCGGTATCGCTTCCAATCAATAATGCAAAAACTACTTACCGTCAACTATCGTTGTGAAAACGTGCATCTCACCAGCGTCAGGGAGTATCCAGCTGCTCCAGGTAGGGCACTCCGTTAAGCCCTGCGCAGCTTACGCAGCCCCTGAGGGGCGAGTCGGACTTGCTACCCCGACTGTGATATACTCCAATCACAGGCCAAGGGACTCTGAGCAAGATGCTACCAAAGGGGGAAAAAAGTTGTGGAACAAAGCAGTATCCGCAAGTAGCCACAACTCACTTGACCTAAACGCGAGAAGAAAAAAAGGGACTGTGCTTCTGGAGTCACGTGACTATATAGTCTCACGTAGGTCACCAGAAGGTCACAGGTGAATTTGTTGTTATTAATTCTCAAAAGAGTGATCATTCAGTGCTTGAAGCACTGCTTCTGGTAGTCAGAAGAGATGAAATAGAACTCCGCTCTGGCCTCTGAAAGTTGTGAAAAACACTTAGAAACTCATCGTGGTGAATCATTAGGATGCTCTGAATGCATAAAGTAAATGAGGAATAACTTTGGACCCCTGCAAACTGTTTAAATTGAACTAGTTGTTTTTCACAGTAAAACTCTGGTAAAGCAGCCTTAAGATGGTAAAGGTCTGAAGAAAAAATGTAGATTTCCATTCTTCTCCTCAGTCGATACAAACGTGAAGCTTAAAGATGCAACATGTAATTTTTCTGATGGAGGGTACACACTTGTATGACTTTTCTCAGTGGAGATGTTATTGTGTTCCTGAATGTTCAACAGTATGGCCTTAAACTCATCTGTGTCCATAGAGATAACAGATGACTCCAAAAGGCCAAGTTACAGGTCAAATCTGTGGAGAGGTGACACCACTCAGTTTGATGATAAACATTTTTCCCTCAAATCCATTTAAAACCTTGACATTGCAGTCATAGTTTTAGCTATAGGACTGAATGAAATGCTGCAGTATTGGCTGTATAACAAATGGGTTGGTCAGTAACAATACATGTCTTTCAAGGAATAAATGCAAAATAGATGTGCTTTGCCTGGAATGTTTTCAATGTTGTTATAGTATGAACTTTTGTCTTTCATTTTTTCAAACACAATGCATTTTTATTGACAACTAATAGTGTTTGTTTGAGTCATCTCTATGGAGAAAATATGTCGGACCCTCCTCCTATAAACTTACATAGTGCCTCTGTATACTTCAATTTGAATAATCTTAATTTGAAGTCATGTTACTCTTACTTGATTTCAAATTGTGGCTACTAAACCAATCTATGTCTACTTTACTTTTTAAAATTCACTTTATTATTTTATTATTGGGCAACCAAAGTCATTTCTCTTGTGGATCAATAGTCTGTCTAAGTTCTAGTTGATCATTTTCTCTGATGCCAAATATCTGAATGACATGTTCTGTTTCAGCTCAGTGTCTGTACAAACACAAGACAAATCAATATTTATTTTTAAAGAACAAATATGAAAATATGGTGCATCATTTGTATTGTGATTATCCATTAAAAATGTGAGCACACAGCAGTAATGAGCTGAAACCAGCGTGGATGGAGCTAAATACAACTCCAGATATGTGTTTAATGAGGAAACATTACAACATGGTTAAACACTCAAAAAAGTCAATCTTGGCCAGTATGTGTCCTATTTCTTTTCTAGATTTCTTTCTTTATAAGTCTTTCCATTGTCCTCAGACATATGTATTGACAGATTGTCCTCCTCTCTCTGGCCCCACAGGTCACCCTGAAATGGGCTTCTTCCTACTCACTGACCAGGGGGCACTTCACTCAGGGTCTGGTCTCCACCCTCTCACATCAGAGCAGCTACTACCCCCGACAAGGCACCCGAAACCAGGCACGATGCATGGGACTCAGATGGGATGATGATTTGAGTCACTGAAGAGATAATAAATACAACAGTAAGACTGACAAAGTACAAAGTTGTCTGGCCATTCAAGACTACACACTTTTACCAAGGTGTAGTAATGGCCCTGGTTTAGTCAGTTCAGATGGGTGTGATTGACAGATGGATTGGCCAGTCAGAGAAATGCATGGTCCATTTGTATCAAAACATACATGATTGCTTATGAGGGAAAAACGAAAGAAAAAAAAGAACAAAACATCAAGGATCAATTATGAACATTTTTCAGTATTTTATTTTTTATTTTTTTCTTAGAAATGCAAAATATATAAGATAAAAAACTGTGGAACATTCCAGGCAAAGCAGTAATTGTCTTTACACAGTGTAGCTTTAAGTATTTAGTATATATATAATCTTGTGCTAGCCAGTTGTAACTTCAAGCTAAATACATTATTCATAGGTTTCAGGTTCCTGGTATATATGACATTTTGAGTACTTATTACCATTCAAAATATATAATACTTTCTTTTAAATTGTTAATTACTATGGCAACAGTCCTAATTTCACATCATTGTGAAACCCATGAATACATTTGATCAATCCTTCAATCTCACCAGAGCAGCCTGTCAGGAGAAGTGGACGACTAGTGCAGATCTTGGTCAGGATTTTTGAAAAAAAAAATTGGAAGGGCATCTGTCTTAAAATCACCAAATCAATTTACAAATTATTGCACATTAGCGCCGGATGAATCACTGTGACCAACCAAGAATAGAACAAAAAACCAACACCAAATTTAGAATATTAAAGATGCGTGGTGCGGAGTACTTCACATCTGTTGCAGCTCTGGGGACTGAACGCCTGCAGGGACGAGCTGTTATCAAATACAAACAAACACAGTGGAAATCAGTCTGCGGAGATCACACTTTGAAATCTCAAACTGAATACATTTAGCTCATAACAGCACCAGACCTGCACATGTGTGTAATAAGACAAGACATCGTACGGAGGAGGTGGTGGGTAGTTAGTTTGAACTGGCCACCTGCAGGGAGGAGGGGAATCAAAGCTGAACACTGCAGTTTGTGTTGTTGGAGAGCTGTGTGTGTGTAATTCAATAGCAGTGGGCAATGTGATTCATTTGTTAGCTGAGCAGATAGCAGGACAGGACTGTAATGATGCTCATGATGCTGTTTGTGGTTTGGAAAGCAGCACGGTGGAAGAAGTAGCCTCACAGCAAGAAGGTTCTGGGTTTGACTCCTGAGCCTTTCTGCGCAAAGTCTGCATGTTCTCCCTGTGTTGGGGTGGGTTTCCTCCGGGCACTCTGGTTTCCCCATCAATCCAAAACATGCACAAGAGGTCAAATCCTCCAGCTAAGGTTGTTCTGACCAAGACTAGCTCAAGATCTGGAGATGGGTCCCACTGCTCCTGACAGGTTGCCTCAGCAACATTGAAGGATGGGTCAAATTCAAAGGACAAATTTCCCTGCCCAGACAATAAAGGCTAACCTGGCTGATCTAACCTAACCTCATGATAATATGGCATTTGGTTTATATACTGCCTTTCAAGGACACAACAATATGCACTTGCCACTGCTGACCCACTGTAGCACCTGATTTTTTCCAATCAGAAATTATTTTGGATGAGAACCGTATGTAAACAGCTGCCTATTCCAGACATGGTTTAAAATCAGGGGTATAGGGTCCATCTGAGAATATGACATCATATTCTATAACCTGAAAACCACCAATTGTGGTAATGAAACCCCATATTTTACATAGGGCCATAACCATATTTTGCATAGGGCATCCAAAGTGCTAGCCACGACCCTACTTTATTCAGCTTATAAATCACAATATTTGCCAAAACTAGGACACAACTCACATTTCAGCACAGTAAACAGTTTTTGTTGAGTTTCCAGACATTCAAAGATCAAGTGTGCTTTGACCCGGTGCTGCCTCCTCTGGTCTGGCCCTGTCTCTGCGCCCGCTTCCTTATGAGCCACATTGCTTTCTGGACGTCTTATCTGCAGCCTCAGTATTTGGGCTGGCTTTATCTCTCTTGTTTTTATCTGGGCGGCTTTTGTTCCTTTATCTCCCAAGCACTTTGTAATCTTGTTAGAAAAAGGGAGCTATATAAATAGAGTTTATCATTATTTAGCTGTGAGCGTTGGGGGTAAGCAGCAGAAACACAAGGAACAAATGAATGCACATGAGACCATGTATACAGTGTGAGGATCAAGGGCTGGTTTAGGCAATATTAGTCTTAACAATAGTCACTGTATCAATTTTTGTGGTATGGTGAGACTTAAAGTGTCATATTTTCATACTGAATCTTATAGCGAATGTGAAGTGTATTGCCCTATAACACAACAACACTATGAAATGCTAGTACTGACTTGAATAGCCAATCTTTAAGTTAAAGGAACAGTGTGTAACTTTCTGAAGGTGGCACGTCACCTGTATTATTCCATGAAACTGAGTTAAAACCATATTTGGGAACATTCTCCAGACAGATAGAGATAGATAAGCTTTATATGGTACTATTATATATTGACGGACAATTGTAGCCAAAGGAACAACATTTCCACAGAAACAAGCAGGCCAGAATAAGCCCGCTCAGAATAAGGACACACATTTTTGTACAATTTTCAGTGAAAAAAACAAAAATGGAAAAAAAAGCTTGTATTTTTTGGTTAAAAAGTTACATACTCTGACTTTAAGTTAGTGATTAAGTGACAAATGGTTAATTAAGTGATGGATTGTGATACATTGATCATTTGTGGCACTTTTTGAACACCACTAGTATCTTTATTCAAATCCCCTATACAGTTAATGGTGATAGGCTACTGTCTGGAGGTAGACTGACATATAATGCAAAAACATACTCTCTATTAATATTTGGTGAATGCAACATATTTGAATAACAAAGGATCAGTTTGATCCTGGTTCAAGTCCATTTTAGTTGTGATGTAGATTTGGTTTGCTCTAACTCTTATCCTGGTTTAATTCTGGTTTTAGTCCCTGTTTTGCCCCAATTTTGATGTGGTTTGTGTGCAAATGTACAAGTGAATGTACAAGTAATAGACACATTTTTGTTTTACATGGTATCAGACAAATAAAGTTCTAGCTTCAAAACTTTGAGATAAAAATACAACATGTGAATAATGTGAGCATTTCCTTTTTGTATGGTATTGAGTCCGGATGATTTGGATTGACTTGTTGCCTGAAGACAAGGAGCTATATTTCCACACAGCGAAACAAAGATGGCTCCTTGCTGTTTCAGATCTGACAGAGACGCAGAGACGCACAGCTGGAAACAGACACATAATTGCCATTCTAACTGTACTCATTGTCAATTCCTGCTTAATTTCACCATTTTGCCTCGGGGTCCAGTGCTGTGTGTGGTGTGTGGGAGGGAGACATTCTGATGCATTGTTTGGAGTTGTAGAGGACTTGACCCTCAGCTCAAATTATACTCTGGATTTTTACCATAATAGCTACATTTTTTTACAGCAATTTAATGTGTGCTTATAATATTGATTTTTACTAGAAACAAAATAATAATAATAATAATAAAAATA
>KN483327.1:33323-85955 GCA_000787095.1 Periophthalmodon schlosseri | reverse complement strand
AATATGATTATAGATTATATAAATATATATAAATATTATATATTTTAGTTGCAGCCCTGTGGATGGTGCAACAAACATCTGTCAGCCTGCAAATAATGTACCACATACACTGGACAATAACAAATCAGGTATGTTTTTATTTTACTTAACAATAATATATTGTACAGTAAAATAAAAAGTAATATTATAATTGGAACCATAGAAATGTATTGTTAGACACATATTTCATATAATTTTGGTTTGTTTTAAAGGACATGCAGACTCTGTGGTGATAGAGAATGAGCCATAGTGAGTAACAAATTGTCTCTACTGCTTCACTGTTTACATGGTCATTTAATTGTTGTTTTGTTCATTTTTCAGAATTCAAGCTACTTGTGATATATGTGATGCCTTAACCATCCTCAGCACCTCTCTGTGAGTCCTTCATACTCCTCCCCTCCGGTCACATGATAAGGTGGAGTATTCTGTTCAAATTGCCTCCATATGCCACAATAGATCAAAGGCACAAATACAAAATAGAAAAAGGCCAGAAGATTTCAATACAAGCATTTCATTTTGTGGCATTCATCAGTTGTGTAAGACCTGTGGAATTGTTGGTAGTATGAAGGATTAAATAATGATACATTGATGCATTCGCAAGGGGTTTTCATAAACACATTTAACAGTACAAAAGAATATCAGATGTTGAAACTGCCTTTCCTGTAACATGCCCCTTGTGTATCTTGTCATATACTTAAAATGTAATTTCCCCTTGCTCACAAAGATGTGTTGCTGCCATAATTTTAATATAATTTTGTAAAAAAAATATGGTTTCATGTGTTAAACTGAATGTTTTTGTACAAAGTCAACACTAAAGCCACTGTTTCCTAATGAACCAGTATTATTATCTCTGTATAATATGTTATGCAACAGTTTCCTAGATAATGATGTGAATTTGAAGAATTTGTTTACATGTATTATTTTTGTTTTTATGTTGTCCAGCTACTATGCTTATATTTTACTCCAAAATCAAAACCCTTGACCAAATTGTTGCACTGTAATGCTATGAAATGCTATGAAATTAATAATTATTATTTTTTTACATATACATGTTTTAAAGTTGTAAATAAATAATGCAATGGCTTCAACCAAGAAAAAGACTGGATTTGCTGAAGATAGTGCTTTTATTTTGTATTTATTTAAGTGAAATTATGTATTTTGTGTAACATGAATGTCCTAATTTCAACTGATGAAACGTTTGTTTCTGAATGAGTACTAATGATGGGTTTTACGTATTTTTGTATGGCACAGCTTTTTACTGAGAACATGTTGAAGGATTACATTTTTTTTTTAGTTGTTATAATAAACTCTTATGAACTTATTTTTTAGCATTCTTATATTAACATCTCAAATGGGTGATGTAAGGTGATTGGCACAGTGGCCTACCTTATGTCAAGAAGGTACCTAGATTGTTTGGGGCCTCTGTATGGAGTTTGCTGTCCCTGTGTCTGGGTGGGTTTCCTCTGAGAGCTTATATCAACCTAAAATATGTACCACAGGCTGATCCTTAAGCTCCAAGATCTTGGGTCAAGGTGAAGAGTATTATGGCTGTCTACTGGTCAGGCAGGTTAAATGTAAACCCAATTGAAGAAAGCGTGTTTTGACACTCCTTGCTCAGCATTTGTGTGCCCAAATAGAAAATCGATGACTTATTAATTTTCAGTACAGTAAACAGGAGTCCTATTAAATAATGACTTTACTGCATGTTGCCTAGTCTTTATCATTATCAAATGACATAGTAACAGATAAATGCCTTCATTACTGAGGGTGAACAACCTGGGAGTAACTGATCTTTACCACTCAAGCACTGACTAAAAGATAATCAAGAAATCACCCTTATTAATAACTTTAATAGTTAAACCAGATGCTTGACAACCTTTGAACTTATTGAAGTTATTGGTACACTTGATTGGTGTATAATGAACACGTCATATCTTTAAAACTCATTTGCAATGGTGTTACAGCTTTAACATGTTCTTCTGGCAAAGGAAATGGCACACCTTGCCGAAGTTCATCTTGAGTGACAGATTGGTACAGGTCACTGACCTCGGTGTCTTTATTGTTATAACACAACACTATGGATGAATGAGTTACTTGGATGGTCTATGCTGAGAGTTGCTGTCATTCCTTCACTCCACTGTTGGACTATTGCGGATTACAGAGAGTTCTGACTGTTTGGTGGGTTAGACTTTTTAAAAATATAACATGGACAATTTGGATGAAATGATAAATAGTACAATTCATCCAGCATGTTTACAACAACCTCCACTGGCCATTGACGTGATAAAAGGTGAGTAAGCTAATGCACTGTTTTGTTACAATCAAAGAAGGCTTAATACAAACATTTTTCAACAAGTTTTAATAGATGATCATTTGCCATGTAAAACACCTTTTTATAATGAATTAAGATGATATTTAACTGTGTAGATCAATGATAAGCTACCAAACTGTTAAAAATTATAATTCTAGATGAAAAGTAATCCATTTGTGAAGCCCGATGAGTTTTGAAATAGAAAAAAGGTTTATTCTTCGTCACAGCAGATACGGACAGGACAGGGCCCAGACCTGCCCTGACCACAGACTGGTAGCCTTTCGGCGTCCCAGGTCTCTCCGAGTCTCTCTCCTGGAGCATCTCTCCCCCTGGTCCTTACTCTTCCCTTAGTCTCCCCGAGCATCTGAGCTCTCAGTATTTATACCAGAATGACAAAGCTACATACATTTCAAAGCAGTGACTTTTGTTTCACATCCATGAGATAAAAGAGAGAGAAAAGACAACAAAGGCTTTTCTGGAGGACGGAGACAGAGCCTTCACACATGTTAATGTCTGGTCTGGGTCTGACAGACTGACACAGATCAAATGCATTTAAAGACATATGATAAGAATACTTTCTTCACAACATGAATGTACTTTTTAATTTCCATCACAAAACAAATACCATTAAAAAAAAAGTAATTTAAGAATGGGGGGATCTGTGATTTGGTGACACCTGTTTAAAGCCTTCTCATCTCATTCCAATATTGTCCCTGTTTTCCCTGTAGGACTGGATATGTTTGGGATCTGCCTGTACTCCATACTGACCTTCATGTCTTGCCTCTCACTGCTGCTGTATCTGGACATCTGTCTGTATATTTACAGACACGTGCCGTATCCCAAAAAGACTATTATCATCTGGATCAATGGAGCAGCACCTGTAAGTTCTATTTATGGATTTAAAGTGGTGAAAATTGAGGACAGTTGCAATCAGAATGAACAATTCAAACACTATATTTTTTTTGAATGGTGAACAGTCCACAAAGTCCTCAAAATCCTCCAACAAGAAAAGTGGAAAAGCTGGATTAAGATCATCCAAATACATTTGAATATGAAAAACAGAATATACTGTAGTTTAGGACTTCAACAAAAGTGGAAAACAAAACTCACGTTCTACTTCTTGAATTTAATGATGTCACCATTTCAGATGGAGGGCAGGGGCATATATAACTCTGTAAGGGGTGTTTATTGTTTTTGGAAGAAATATCTTAATTTATGATACACAAATGGCTCCATTGGCTTAGCTGACAATAATCATGTCTTTGTGGTTGAATAATGGCACCACTTTATGAAGCTATTGTGAAAAAAATGTTCTTATTTATACTGACAGAGAAGACATAGAACTTTGTGTCAGTTTTTGTTTCATGTGGATAGGATAGTAATCTAACCACAAACCAGGTTAAAACATCTGCAATGTCACAGTTAAACAGCAAATTCTACCACAGATTACTGACCTGTCCTCTAATTCAATTTGATAACTATCATAATCATCACAATGCCTTCAATGCAGACCTCAAATTCATTTCACTGATCTTTTTCAGTGTATTGCCATCATGTCTTGTTTTGGGATGTGGATCCCTCGAGCTGTCATGTTCACAGACATGACATCAAACTGGTGAGTTGACTCCCTCCATTCGTTATTTCAACACATGATATGAACACATAAAATACCTTGCTTTGTCCTTGAGATTGTGTCCTCAAATAAAAAGTGGATGAATCATTATACAGAACCTGTACAAAGATCTTGCCTTCAGAAGAACACTCATTTTTATAGGCTTTCTCTGGATACACTGTACAAAACTATTAATATTATGACACTGTAAAACTTGGTGTGTGCAGTTATTTCGCAGTGGTGGTGTACAAGGTCCTCAAGTTGCTAGTGGCGGAGTTGGGGGGCAGCAGTGGCTTCCTGAAAAGGTTTTCCGGTCAACCCTTTATGATCAGTACAGGACCATGCTGCTGCTGCTGCCCCTGCCTGCCCAGAGTGCCCATGTCCCGGTAAAACACATTTTATGAGTTATTTTTTTTTAAATCTAATATCATTTTAGGTAGGACTGGGTGATATGGCAAAAAAGATAGATCTCAATGTTCGAATCAATACATTTTTTTCTTTTCAAAAACCAAATAAAAATGGCTTAACTTATTGATTTCATGAGCATAAACAGACTTTAAATCAACACAATAGCCCAATTTCTTCCTCCAAAGTCTGAACTCTACAAACCACAGGCTTTTACAGACAGAGGATTGACTGTGGACCTCTCCATTAAAAAGACCCAAGCTAATCATCGACAACTGATGACTGAATTTTGATTCAAACTTGAGAAATTGCCCAGACCTAATTTTAGCAGAATAAATATCACTCAGGTCAATTGGTAACAATGGTGTTTAATCTAGAGTACAAACAGATTATAGCAGTCACCAGTCCTTCATAATTTCCTGCTGTATTTTTTTTCATTCAGGCCAATAATATAATACTTATTTTGATATATCTCTTTGTAGACGCATGCTGTTCTTGATGAAGTTGGGTGCTCTACAATACGCCATCCTCAAAACAGTCTTCTCTATCTTCTCCATCATTCTGTGGACCAATGGAAACTTTGATCTCACAAATGTAAGTAAATAAAAGGGACACTGTGTAAGTTTTGCTGGTGAAGGGTTTGCCAACTTCTTGTCTTATGAAACTGCTTCTGCTTGGAATGTTCTACAGTATGTAATATATGTATACTATATATTCAATTAGACATTTTTATCGCCTGAAATGTTTTTCTTGGTACAGTCACCTGCTTGTCTCACTTACGTTTTATGCCATTCGGTGGAATGTCCCAGGCAAAACAACAATCTTTATGGAGAACATTTTTTTGGTTTTGGGCCCTCTACCTAAAAACTTACATAATGCCCAATTTAAGTTCTTAATTGTTCTGAAAATATTAAACTGGATGTGACTTGTGTCCTGTTGTAGCTGCAGTTTACCGGGGTAGCCATTTGGATAAACTTATTCATAGGAGTCCTCACCATCATCTCCCTTTGGCCTGTGGGCATCACGTGCATGAACACTAAAGGGCTGCTGCAGCACATCAAGATGGTCCCCAAATATGCCATGTACCAGGTCAGTTGTATGTATCAAATATTCTACTAAACTTTTGTGTTTGTTTATACCATTTTATATAGAAATACAGATAAATCTGTTAGAACGTGATTATGTCAAACTCCAGATGGGGAGAGTCAGATTTTCCTCGTGATTGCATTGTACTTTCATGTGAAATATCCAAAAGATAAATTCACAAATACTGAACCTGATTTATGAATACTGATTTTATGAGTAACCCAAGAATTCTAGTTCAAATCTGCATTTTAACAATATTTCTTTTTTATTTGCCCCCATCTGTATTAAATATTATTGACCTATAGAATGTTGTGATGTCATCTGAAACTCAGCAATTATCCATTTGTATCTCAGTGTATCCAACCATATGATTTGGCAAGACATTTCACTTTGTCTGTGTAAATGTTGTGTATAAGTGACTGATTGAGGGTGGTTGTAGAGGCAGCTGACATAGATGGGTAGTCATGATTCTGTGGCAATAAAAATAGCTTACCACCACCAGGGGTGGACAGTGAATAAATAGTGAACTATTAAGTGCTTTGCGTAGCATGTCAAGCCTCTAAAGAGAAATATAAATCTGACCTAAATATATGACCAATTCAAATGTAAATGACTGCAGTAGGCATATGGTTTATTATGGTAATCCTCAATTCTACCTTGGTTTTAAACTTAAAATGATCCATTACTCATAGTTTGGTCCTTGTTTGTTGCCATGTTTTAGCTGGTCCTGGTTCTTAGTCAGCTGCAGACGTCCATTATTAACATCTTGGCGATGAATGGGACAATTTCATGTTCCCCTCCTTTCTCCTCTCAGGCCCGTGGTTCCAGTAAGCACCTTCACCTGTTGTATATTTGAATAAATCATGGGTAAAGTTTACACTCGGTTTATGTTGTTTCTTTCCCAGTGCTCAGTCAGCAGCTGATGATCATGGAGATGTTTATCATTACACTGGTCAATCGTTGTTTGTATCGACGCACGTATGAATCCGAGGAGGAGCAGGACAACACCCACAACGGCAGCGTGGCACTGAAGGCACCCTGTGAGGAGCATGATGTATAAGACTCACGGCTATTTTGGGACTCTAAATGTCAAACTTTAATATACTCTAAAAGAACTGTTTACATTGAGTGTGTGTCCAAAAATGTTATTTTATATCAAAAATCTAAATCCTAAAAGGTGTTTGTACTGTAAAACAATTATAAGACAATTTTATGCACAGGTTAAGTGTTCCTTTATATATAAAAGTATTTATCTTTTTGATAACTGGACAGTAAGTATAAAATACAAACTGAAATGAACCAACCTAATTGCTTTGATACCCACTGTTATATTTTTAGAGTTAGCTGCTCCAATTCCTTCCCTTGCTTCCCTTTATTAAAGCTGTAAAATGGCAATAGGGTTTTCCATAAATAGCGCCTGCTTTGCTTTTGTCAACAACTTTTTGTCCACAAGAGGGAGTGCTTGCATCTCTTCCAACCTCACTTTCACTTAAATGACAGTATACTCATGATTCTATTAAAGAGTGTACTATGTTGGCCCAAATGTGTTAAACTTGTGCAGACTGGAAAAAACACAAAATAAAAATGCTACAATTAAGTTATACAAAAAAGCATTAAAAGTCCCATAAACAGCTTAAATAAGTGAAGTGTTTTCAAATTTTTAAACATATATTATTCACAATGGAAATGTGGTTACTCAGTATTCCAAAATCTAAAAATCCCAAATTGCTGAAAATAACAAAAATAGTCACAACATCACACCATTTTCTCTAGCAACACAAGCAGATGCACTAAAAATTATATAATGTGTTTGAATGCCTTCATTGTTATCTAACATTGGTTACACATCAAGATGTTCAAAAAGTCACAACTCTCAACAGCAGATTTCTGATCAGATTATGAAATACAATAACAGCCTTATCATAACCCAAATGTACCTAAAACCTTACCTTTTTCCTGGACTATATGCAAAGCCTTACAACTGTTGTTATGTCCCTGAGCAAGACAGTATACCAACCTATGTATGCGATGTGTAACTGGTTGGGGGGACCAGTGGTGCAAATAAGCAGTCGCTCTTCCCTCAGTGTACCCTATAGTGTAGCACTTTGAGAGGTTTTGTCTAGCCTGTAGACTGCAATACACGTAATGTATTATTAGTAATAATTAAAGGGTCAGTCTCAGGCACACATTTTTTTGTAGTGATGCAATGGTCTTTGATGGTTGAAAACTGTTATCCACAATCTGCCCATGAACCACAGCATTAACCAGGATAGAGGCATTTATATAAAGCCGGATCAATGAGAAATCCAGAATTTGGCTGTGTTAAAGGAGTGTTTGTTTGTGGTCCTTATGTAAACAGTCATCAGACAGCGATGGATCGAGGGAGGAGGAGAGGGAGCCTCCTTGATTGCCCCTGGCTCCGCAGCGCTGACGAAAGCTGCTTAGCCCCTCAGTTTCCATGGCGACCCACAGAGAGCAGCCAGACAAAAAAACGAGGCAAAGGGGAGTGGCTTAGAGGGAGAAATAGAGGAGAAAGAGCTGGATGGCAAGATAGACAGAAGGAAGGACACACACAGACTGTAACGCTGTGTGCTGCTGAGGTAACATAAGGCTACACACGGATAATAAAATTACATTGCTCCCTAAGGATTGCATTGCTCTCTAACTTATATTTACCACTGACTGGAGGACAAAGAACTGAAGATGGATGTGCAAACGGAGAATGCGGAACCTCCACCATCTGAGTCGCAGCCCAGTGGAAAAATCAGAAAGGGATTCAAGCTGTTTGGGAAGCGTAAGCCTGGTAACATCTTTTCTATTCGAAGTAAAAGCGAAGGAAACAATAAGTCCCCACTGCACAGGAGCAAAACCCTGGACGTTCCAGACTCTGCAGCTAACGACTCAGAGGACCAGGAGAAAGATAAGACTGACAGAGATGAGGAGCAGACAGAGGAGGGACCACTGGGCGAAGATGGCGTTCTGGCTGCCGCTCCTGCCCGCACCTCCATCTCCTCTGCCAGCTCAGCCAAGTCCCTGAGCTTCCTCTCCATCCTCAGAGGGGGTCGGAGGGGAGTGGGGGACCGCAGAGTACAAACCGTGTCCCAGCCCATAGGACGCCAGCGCCGGGGGATTAAGGGTCTATTTGGAAATGTTAAGTTTCGCTCAAAGGATAAGGAGGAGAAAGAGGAGGTCCCGCCGAGCCCACTGTTAATGTCATCCAGAAGTAACAGTGTGGAGATCATCAAAGAGGACTTGACGTTGACCCCCAAATCTCAGCCTCGCTCACTGGACAGCCCCAGGACAGAGAGCTCGGAGCCCACCAACAAGAGCCTAACAGCCCAGGACAGTTCAACCACGTCCCCATCTAAGACTCCAGGCAGCGAACCAAATGAGTCACATTGTACTATGCAGGCCGCCATGGTTCCCGGTGAGACCAGCCTGAGCACGCTATTGGCTGACATCTCCTCACTCCTAACCTTTGACTCCATCTCAGGAGGGGGGGACATCATGGCGGATGTGGAAGCAGAGTGGGGCAAAGCCTCTATAGCCACAGATGTTTCACCTTCATATACTACATCATTTTCAAAACCTGTCTGTTCACCATTATCTTCAGTCTCACCTAAACCTGTTAACTCATTTGACACCACGCTGCCTTCTTCAACTACACCATCCTCTCCTATGAAACCCAGCAGCATCATCACCACTTTAACCAAATCTACAACTTTGACAACACCAACCATCAAACCAACAAATGAGACAACAACAAACGTCACATCAGCTGCCACAAAACCATCAACAAGCCCATTAATGAACATTTCCGTACCAATTATGTCTTCCCCAACAATTACAATGAAAACTACTTTGAGTGTAACCACGACTACAACAGCTCCTCCTAATACTCCAGCCACTGCAACTAAAGTGCCATCGGCTAGCCCAACTTTAACTTCAACAGTGAACAAGCTAGCATCTCAGACAACCGAAACTCCCAAGACAGTATCGTCGGTGGGCTTTGTTACCACACCACCTCCAGCAATGGTTAACCCACCTAAAACTACACCATTCACCCTGACTTCAACTTCCAAACCGGATTTGTCAAGCAGTTTACCAGGCACCTCTTTCAACAAAGTCCCAGTGACAGTATCAATGTCATATCCCCTTACAGCCAAGCCCATGCCTCCCGCACCACTTATCTCTTCAAAGATTCCAACAACAGAAGTTATCTCTGCAAGCAAATCAGTGTCTACAACAAGTATAACCCCACCTGGCCAATTCTGTACAGCGGACCTGAACAAAACATCTCAATCATTTGTCAGTGAGATTTCAAGTTCAACAACTACAACTTTTTCTAAGACCCAAGTCAGTTCTGTATCGGTACAACCTACAGTATCAAAAAGTCAAGCTCCGCCCACTTCAGCGCCTCCTGTTTATTTAAATGAGACAATTCCAACTAAACCTGCTACTACGTCTATGTCTGCTAACTCTATACCTACGCCTGCTTTAACCCAAATCTCTCCAACCCCCTTCACCTCCTCACTTTCTGTATCTAAAGAAGGCCCTCTATCTATCTCACAACCTAAAATTTCTCCTGCACCTTCTGAAATGCCTTCATTCTTTTCAAAGAAGCCCATGCTGACATCACAAATCTCTGCATCGTCTCCTCAGATCCCTCTCTCTTCTACTACCCTGTCTACTCACCCTGCACTTTCTCAAACTTCCTCTTGCCCCATTTCCTCTGCCCCTCTATCCCGGGAGGGCTTGGGTAGAAAAAGAGAAAGTGACCCATGTTTGGTAGATGTGAATTTGACGCTAAGTCCCAAAACTCCAGAACCTTGTGATGTCCTGCAAGAAAATTCACATCAGATTAAAGAAGATAAAAAGAAGACATCGCAAGGACATGGCACAGGGCTAAGCAAAATACCTGTAGTTGGTGGGGGCAGAGTTGGTAAGATCCCTGTACGCATTAGCCACAATACAGAGGAGGAGGCAAATAAGGACATGACTACATCTGCTGCCCCAGAGGAATCAACCCCTCATATAAACTCACATGATAGTGGAAGCAAAGATAAAATCGCTATCTCTGAGGTTGCCGTGGTCACCTCTAAGCAAAGCCAAGAAGAGAGCCAAACGCAATCAAAGGCTCCCACCTGTTCCCCGCGTGACTCCAAAATCCCTGTAAAACATGGTTCTCAAATCCCACAAGCAAACAGAACCAAGATCCCAGTGTCTAAGGTTCCAGTGAGGAGGGCAGCAGGGGCCAAACCAGCAGCAAGTGGTACCACGCAAATACGGAAATAGAACAACGAATCAGATTAGTAACTTTGAATGCATCTTTAAAGTCTTTTAAAGCTATTTTTGGCTCATTTCTCAACTTCTCAACAATACAGGAAAAGTAAATATAGACTCAAGCACAAATCATCTCTCTTGGCAGCCTAAGGAAGTCTAAATTTGGACATGTCTCAGGAAAGATCAGGATTGGTAACTTCAGTGAACAACATGGTCCTGGTACAGTGTTGCTTATACACATACGCTTTTTAAAGAGGTGCTTTTCCGACAGACAAATGTTTTTTACTCTGTTAACTTACATTTTTGTAGGAACAGTTTTTGTCTTTGTTTCCAACGAGTCTCTTTGATAAACTGTTCTTTTACTATCTCCTAATGAATAACTGCAGCCAAAATCCAAACATTCCAAACTATCTGGATGTACAGTATGTAGCAGAAAACTTACAATTATTATTATTTGCACATTTTTGAACTGTACAGCGCCTATGTGTTTGTCTGCTGGTACTTGCAGTAAATTATGTGATCAAATCTCAATGTGAACTGCGCGAAAGACTTACCTCCTCCCAGTTAGAAGTGGACAGTGGCTGATATAAATGGCTAAATGGACAACGGATTTAATATGGGAGAAGCTATTGAATCGACTCTTATCTTAACCACACGTATTCTCGGACAAGAGCAGTATCTGTGTATTGTCTCTGCTATGTTGTTATGTTTACTATTTAATCAATAAATATTACAAGTCCTTAGTAACACGATATCTTATTTAAATTCAGCCACTGAAAGTATTGACCTTTACAATTACACATTTTAACTTAATAAAATATGTGTAGACCAGGGCAAACCTAGATCAAAAACAGAGATTTATTAACAAGCATGATTTAAATATGAAACTAAATACTAAGTCATAATCAGGACTAAGTCTCAACAACAATAAAGCAGGAAAAATGTTTGTGGTTACTTGAGTAGTTATTGTGTTAGCTTAAATACAATTTCCTCAAAGAACAAAATACCCTGTCTTCTTATATCAAAATCCCACTAACCCTGAGGTTTAAACATGTTCTGAAATGCATCTAGTATTAATTCATATTTCATTCTCCTCTCAAATGGCAATACTCCTGGATTGCTACTAATATAACATGAATCACAAATCAAATAGCAATGCTTATCAGAAAAACATTCAGCCCTAACGTGACGATAGTTTTACTTTCCTCACTATATCCTGATGCTCTAAAGTGTAAGCATCCTTCTGTCAAATGGCCCATAGAGCAGTATCATACTAACTTCATTCACAGGCCAAGCTCACTGACCTGAATAGACAGAGCCTGAATGTTAGCAGTGGCTGGCCAATCAGACGTGAGGGAAACACTTAACATGCATACCTCATTTCAGACAACTATGGGAATGTGTGTCACTGCTATTCTTAGCGCCACATTTAGACAACTGGGCTGAATCATTTCATATTAACTGAGTTTAAATTTTATTCATTGTTGTTTTGTTTGTTTTTTGGTAAACATTTTGGTACACATACTTTCACAGTATCTCATCTAGGCTTATTAGTCCTGGTTTAAGGTTTAGCCCTAAATTAGTCCTGGTTTGGTCATGTTGGTCATAGGTATGAGCATACTGGTTAAGATCTGTTTAGTGATTAGTCCTGGTTTAGTACGAATAAAGACCCTATTTAATCTTTATTTAATCTGGGTTAGTCCATGTTAGAACCTAATATAACATTTATTTAATCCTTGGTGAATCCTACTTTAGTCCTTCTATAAATGCGTTATGGTTTTGTCCTGGTTTGAACCTTTGTCTTTGCAATGCACATATAAGGTTGTCTAAGATTGAACTTACGTAATATTTCCTGTTGAGATGATAACTGATGTGAAAAGTTTAAGTGCTACACAGAATCAAGGGGCACATTGCTTGAAGAGAGACTCCTCTTTAAAGTTTCAAAGTTCAGACTGAAACTAATGTTCAGTGGTGAGAGAAAAACCTCACATAGCAAAGCTGATAGGGGTCATGAGGATGGATGTGGAGAGGAGCCTAATGTTAAGACTAAGAAATACAAAGGCTGAGTTTTTTACAAATAAAAAACACAGTGGAGGTGACACAAAAGGACCTCTGTGTATCACTGGGCCAGAGGCAGCAAGCTGAGAAGAACACAATCATTTGGCAGAGGAAAAAACACGTGGTTATGAAGGCGTCAGGTGCTGTTACAGACCACAGACACTGAAACCGTATCTCTGAGAGAAGAACAGAAAACCCCTGAGACCAGACACAACACAAATAAAGCTTGTATTCAGCAAACACCTGCAATTGAGGATCAGAGCAGGTTTTATGGGCACCTACTGTAAATGTGTATCACATCTCAAGGGACTGAAAAAGGGCAGTTATCAAGGCAGCACAAATCATCCTTTGTAAAACAGATAAAATATTGAACAAACTGTGAATGGTTAAAAATATATTCAATACTAAGTTACCATTACTAATCGCTCTCATAGAGAAATAACATGGTCATGATGCATTCACATGATAAGCAGCAATGTGTTTCATACTTCCACTAATAACACAACACAATTCTCTTTAAGGCCACTTTGCATAAGCTGTTGCATAAGCCCCCTTTATAGTTTGTGCCATTGTCTGCTGTGATTTTGAGGCCAGGCATTGCTCTTAATATGTTACACAAATTACAGTACCCATAATGCAGTGGGGCCATCCTGACACTCTGTTTAAACTCTATAAAGTGTATGTGTTGTGTTGTGTATCTACTGCCTCTGGAGAGACTTTTATAGCCTAATTTAGCATGCCTTATTCTGAGTATCCATGCCAACCCCACTAGGTCAACCAATAGGAGGCCAGGGAGAGTAAATAGGGTGGGACTTAAGCAGGGACTTACTCATTGTATAGATGTGTATAGGTCATGTAGAAATGAGCAGTCAGTATAGTTTTATGTGGGGCAATGAAGAGGGAATGATTAAGATAATCTTGGAATTCCACATCAGCACATTTAAAGTCTTTTACGGTTCAGAATGTAAAATAGACTTAATCATAAGGATGTTTTTACAGTCATATCATCACGATTAATGAAAATATTTATTCTCATAATCAATAATAAAAACACAGCATCTTATCACTGGAATGGCTATTGTTCTGGTACAAAAACATACAAACACAGAAATATTAAAAATGTATAACAAAGCATTTGTTTTATCTCAATTTGTGTCACACTGTGGAGGGCAGTCTAAGTCATCCTCTAAAATAGAAATTCAGCACAGAAAACAACTCATCCACAAACTGTGTCAGTGGCTGCTCTGGGTCAACAGCTGCTCACTCCAGGTTAAAAGTGACCTGCCTCATTTAATACAGTATACACATTAAAAAATTACAGATCTGATGTTACCAGATTATTCTATTAGTGGATAAATACTAAAAAAACAAAGACATATTTTTGCTAAAGGAACTATAATGTCTGCTAATTCCCATAGTTGATTCTATGCTCTTTTTTGATCCCTTTAAAACGTGACGCATCATTTACAGCTGAACAGTCCGCCAAAGCATTACGTCATTTTAGTGCAGACGCAGCACTGAGGCCCTCTGCTGGTGAAAAGCGGTAGTGCAATGATGGTTGATACATGGCATTGCAGTGTCGACAACATGGACCACTATTCCATTATCTGTCTTGTCTACACTTACTAAGAATAAAAGGCATGAGCTGCACACTTGTCAAAAGTATTTTTTTATATATATAAGTCTAAAATACTTACAAAGTGCCAGGTAATTATAAATAAATGCAAAGTAAATGTTAAACTCAATCAACATTAGAAAGATGTTGAAGGTTGAATCAATATAAGGTGAATTGTAACACTGTTCATGGTAATTGTAAACTCAATGTGAAAAAAAGTCCTGATTTGGGTGGTAATATGAGGTAAAATAGAATATGTGCATTTTTGCAACAATGTGATCTATTATGACCAAACATTCAAATGAAGCTTATAATATAAATGCAAAGAACAGAACAAAAGCTAAAGTACTGTATAGTAAAGAATTGTGAGCTGTAAGGCAGCCGGATACTGCAATGAATGCCCTTTAATATACACAGCCGTATTTAATATTGGCTGAGTAGCTTATTAAGTAAAGTGGTGTATAACATTCTCCATGAGTTTATGTAGTGGCATTTAATGAGCTCTAGTCCCAGTAAACATGACTGTATAAGCTCTTTGTATTGTGCTCCAACAGAAGAGGCTTGGAGGGAGAGCGGTGTCCTTTGCCAGACAATGTTCATGTGTTAAACCATGAAGTGCATGTGTCCCTCAGCACCTGTGACTATTACATCCATCCAGATACGCATGGCCTCAGGAGACGGCGCCACCATGTAGTACACTCGGTCATGGGTCTTCACGCTGAAGGTCAGAGAAGGGTTTGGGCTCTGGAGAGAGAAAAGAAACTGTTTTATAGATGTGGGCTTATAAAATCACAGATAAGTACTTACACAAGTGAGCTTACTTTGTGTGCATTTTTTAAGTGGTCATAGTACACCTCCTCTATGGCCTGGAAGTAGATGACTCCTTTCATCTTGGTTTCATGTTTGTCTGCGGTCGAGAACATAAACACAGGGTGGTTTGTTTAAGGCTGATAAAAGTCTGCCATAGTTCTACTCACTACTTTATAGAAATGCAAATGCTGTGATAATTTTATTTGTATAGCTGAAGCAAAATTGCAGAGAAGATAAAAAGGACTCACCTGCATAGTAAGTGAGCGTCCTGCGATTTTGGTCAAAAACAAACCAGCGCTTCTTCCAGGTTTTGATCTTTCCGCCCATTTTGACCAGGAAGCCCCGGCAGGTTTTATCAGTGATGGCCAAATGAAAGCACGCATCTGGATTGTGTCCAGCTGCCTCAATGTGTCCATGAAGATCAAAGTCATCTTTCCTGACTGGGAGGTAGCGTGACAGGAGGCGGGACTGTAGATGCACAGAAACACATGGAAACACAGTTAAGAGCATGTTCTTGTTCTTGAACTGGTATACATTTGTATGTTTTATAGTCATTATTGAATTATTCAGTTATGTTGCGTTGTTACATGTTTATTTTAATATTTATCCTTGTTTATAGCATTATGTTTTTTATATTAAGAATCATATTTCTGATTTTGATGAAAATTGTGTTGTTCTAATTCCAGTAATATACCCGGTTTCCCTGCTACTTAAGATTATGTTCTGGTTCTGTTCTTAATCTGTCCTTGTTTTGGGTATGCATGATGTGGGTGTGCCTTAGCTGCCATAAACCTGCTTTATTTCTGGGTTTTAGTCAAGATGGATTAATTCTGTTTTGCTGATTCTAGATTAAGTCCTTGTCAAGTCCTAGTACAGGATTTTCACATTTAGCATTTAGAAATATACATCACTTTTTCTAGTGAAGTATATTTTGTATTTTTTTTTTCTTTTTTTATGTTATCTCTAGAGTTTTTGTTTTTTTTGCAAGATAGAGGACGTGGAAAGTCAAATCCCTTAACCCTAACAGTATTTACAGGGCGATAACACTGCCAAATCCGCCTACTAAACCATAGCATCACATAGATAGTTCCAATACCTGCGACCTCTGCTTCTCACGTAGTTTCACTTCTCTCTCTACCAGTTTTTGTCGCCTGCTTGTTTCTTCTTGTAACCTCTTCTCCAATTCTTCTCTCCTCCTCCTCTCCTCCTCCAGGGCCTGTCTGCGAATCTCCATCTCGCGCTCCTACACATAAAGTAAACAGGGCCCAGCATCAAACACACACATGTATGCAGTTGGTGTATGGTTACCAATTACAGAATGATAGTTACTCGATGTTCCAGCAGCCTTTGCTTCTCCACTTGGGCCTCTCTAAGTAAACGCTCCATCTCTTCTATTTTGGCCATGTTGGATGTACTCGCACTAATAGGAACAAGATTGTCAAACAATGGAAGAATGTAACTGTCAGAACAAAGAGAATGTAATACATTTTATACACCACATTTACATTGAAAGTAGTTCACCATCAAAAGGGCCTCAAAAAGTCCAAGCAATATATATAGACCCTTTAAACGTTTGTAGACAAATACATTCTAAATTCTGAAATGGAGGCAATTGGAAGCAAAAGTGAAGTGGAACAAAATGTCACTTCAACTGGAAAACTGGGGTTAACAAAATCACAAAATCAAGGGTGTTTTGGCAAATATATAATAAGTGAGTGATATCAGAACCTAGTTAAAAGAATCTTTTTTTTACACTATTTGTTAATTTGTTCAGCAGAGTATGACAGAAGTTGTTGTTTTGCTGCTCAACTCACAGAAATGTTGTTCCTACAATAGTTTCTAATTTAATGTAGAGATATATTACATACTTTCATACTACAAATTATACATTTTGTGACGGTCAAATAGAATTTTGAGGCTAAAAAATTGTATTTATTCTATAATTTGTAACAGAGAAGCAAACAAATTGACATTTCTAGCATGGAAAAAAAAAGCAATATAACTGTATAATTGCATGTAAAAAAAGAACAGCTGGTCTGAATAAGTGGCTCATACAGAAAACCAGACAGAAACATTCCTCTTGAACTTCACTCCTTATAGGCATTTCCTCGCGTTAGATCTTTTGAGATATACAGACATATCAAATGCCTTCATGATAACTTCCATAGTGTTTCTGACCTGGATATATTGTCCGGGGAGCATGCTGAGAAGCTGGTCTCCAGGCTGTCCGAGCTGTCCACGCTGACTGTGTCCGAGGTCTGGCTGCTGTCGGCGAAGGAGAAGTCCAAAAACATGCTGGGCTCAGAGACCATCCGGCTGCAGAAGTCGCTCCGCCTCTGTCTCTCGTCACTCATCTGGATGTGGTTATTATTGTCTGAAAGAAAAACAAAATATTGCTCAAATAAATCAGGCACAGCATTGAAGCTAAGATGCAAGCACTATTCTGTCTGAAGTTCTTTAAACAAAACATTCCAGATTTCAATGATCTCCAAAGTTACAGAAATTGGCGTCTCTAAAGACATTTCTGCCATGGAATAAGTTGTATTCACATGTCTTGAAATTACACTCAATAAAACAAGATCAGCCTACTTTGTTGAACACAAATGAAATGCTTCAGTTGAAAAAGAGAACAGTTGCTCCACCTCTGGATTTCTAGACTTAACACAATGCATTCCATCATGTATTTCATGCATACTTGTATAACATTAAAAGGGGTCAGTTTAGACCCAGAGGAGTAGAAGACCATGTGACTCACTCTTCTGCAGGCGGCGGGCGTTCAGGTCCCGGGACGAGAAGGTGAATCCTGGAGGGAGCACACTGCCACAGCTGGAGCTCTGAGACAGAGGGGGGTGGGCCTGAACAGGGGCAGAAGAGGGGTATGCAGTTTTTTAATAAATGCAACATTTTATTTTCTTTTTCCCCAAGGAAGTGTCTCAGTGAAAGATTTTATTAAGGACAGAATGAGAGAATGTCAGTTAGTGGCAATGCCTGGTCACAGCAGTCCACTAGAACTCCACCACAGAATGAACGTTCACATTCATGTCAGTAAATATGGGTGCAATTGCAATTCTATAAAAATAATTTTATTTTAATCTAGTAAGTAAATGTAGTTATTCCCACAATTACACATTTGAATTGTTATGCTTCTAATAATTGAATTTTTTTGTTTTATTCTTTTGAGGGTATATTTGAACATTTCTGCACCTTCACAGAATTACACATACACAAACGGTGCTGACCTTTGGGGGCAGTGTGTGCCCCATAGACCTGCCGTAGGATGTGAGGATCTGCTGGCTCCTCTTGTGAGGTAGACTGTCACTTTGGTGAGATGAGTTTTCTTTGCTCCTTCTCCTTTCCTTCAGAGAGTGCAAGTGCTAGGACAAAATGCGCCATTAAAAACAAATTCACACCATCTCTGTGT
The DNA here is from genome assembly GCA_000787095.1 of Periophthalmodon schlosseri. Classification (NCBI taxonomy): domain Eukaryota; kingdom Metazoa; phylum Chordata; class Actinopteri; order Gobiiformes; family Gobiidae; genus Periophthalmodon; species Periophthalmodon schlosseri. Next base: position 67,315 of record KN483327.1, on the reverse strand, counting down.
GTGGCTTTGATTTTTGTTCTACCTCTTTAATGGGGTTGTTAGCAAAGGCTTGTCCTTCAGATAACTCTGCATACTTTTCTTCCAGAGATGCTAATTTCTCTTTCTCCTTCAAGAACCCACATAATAAATACATCACATCTATAATATACATAAGTTTAATATTTACATTATAATAAGCACTGTGTTGATCTTACTTTTTGAAACATGACAAGTAAATTGTTTTTCTCTTTTTGGAAGTTGTCTCGTTCTTGTTGAGCTTGTAAGGTAATCTGTGTGGACTGTTTCTTCAGTGTCATAATCCTTTCCTGCAAAGAACAACAGTGAATAGTGCTCTGTGAGGCCTTTGAATTCAGAGGCACTGGAGGAAGACACAACCTGCTAAGCTTTTGGAAAAATGCATAGCTCTATCCACATACCACTCAGAAACACTATAATTACAATGACTTTAGACTTAATTACAGGTTTTAATTTCCAGTATAATAATGATAATAATATGAATATTACTTTACCTTGCGTGTGACAGAAATGCGCTGACACTCTGCAATCTCTCGCAGCAGCTCTTGGCTTTGATTTTCTTTTTCCTCGTCCTGGTTAATTTCCCGTTCCAATTTCTGAAAATCCAACTCCTCCAAACTTTTGGTCTGTTCGTCAACCTCCTGAGAATGAAAAACATTTTTAAATTCACTTAAAAATTTATATGCGCTTTTCACAACTGTCAGAGACCAGAGAGGAGTTTTGCCTTCACAGTAAAGCTACAACAGCTAGCATTCTACTATGCACTTCCTGATTGAACAATAAAACACTTTATAATTAGATGCAGACAGTACGCAGCGAATATATTTTGACCTCAAAAGCTGCTTATACAATATAGCTGTACTGGGGAATAGGGAAAAAAGCGGGAATTGGGTCTTTACTTTTTAAACACATGGCAACTATCTGGGGCCCTTCTTTAAGACTTTTGGTCTAAATCGAGAAAGTAAAACAAAAGAATATAGGATTATACAGAACAAGGTCAAGGTATACATGCATATAATTATGGTAAATTACATATAAAACTTCTTAGGAGAGTATTTCTTGTGCGTTATATAATACCTTCAAATTATAGACATTAATGTAAATACCACATGGTCCCAGAGATGGAGTGCAACTATTCCTATTTAAATATGCACCTACTCACAGCCTTACTTAAATGCATTTTGACACCTCTAAATGTGATTTTAGGACAGTGTGTAATAATAGTAGTGGTTGTAGTAATAAAACAGTAGTAATAAATAAACGGACTATACAATTTAGGGCTGCAACTCACAATTATTATAGTGGTAGACTAGTCAGAGTCGATTAGTCGATTATTCAAACTATTATTTCCATTGTAAAGTTTTTTGAATTTTTTTTTTTTTTTTTTTTTTTACCAAACAAGTGTAGAAATATGATGACTGAAGGCTTTTAGATGATATGCTACTGCCTGTCTTCATGGAGATGTTTTTGCTTTGTCTGTAATATTTCACAGTATTGCATTAAACTTATCTCTCATTCATGTATTCAATTATAGGTGTTTTCATTGCTCAAAAATACCTGCAAAACATGCATTCTTACTGTGAGTGCGGTTTCCTCTTCAAAATCTGACCTGTAATTTGTTTTGGTGCCATATTGTGGAACAGTTGAGGTAAAGCAATAACATCTCCATGTAGACAAACAGGTAGCGGACCCTCCACAGGAAAGTTACATAACATTACATAGTTACACACATAACCTTTTACCTTTTCATGCACGGCACATTTATTTCAGAACTGTACTTTTGCAGACCCCTCTTCTAAGGACTGTTGTATTGATAATCCAGACGCACAGTTTCTCTTATGTAACAGTCTCATTTTTACCTCTGTCGTCTCGGGGCCATTTGGTTTTTCGATGCTGTGAATCTTTTCCTTGAGTTGATCCAGAAGCTCTTTCTCTCTTTCTAACTGGGCCACCTCAGACTCATGCTCCCCGTCTAACAGAGCACGCTCTACCTCCATCTGCAGCACATCAATACAACATCACTCCACTTTATGAAAAAAGACCATACTGCTCTTTTCAAACAAAGAATAAAAGTGTCTTGCTGTTTCCCACATGTGTTTGAGGCAGAGCATCCCAAGGGATATTCCAATTAGTAAAGTCAAATTTTAAGTAAAATTTTCATATATAACAGTAAAATACAATTAAATTAAGCATCAAATAGCTTGGATTATTTGCAGTTCTAGTGTTTAGTATCAATTTTATTTTTTTTTGTGTTCATATTTTAGTTTATTTTAGCCTTAGTTTATACCTAGTATGGTCCTGCTTAAAACCTGATTTAGTTATGGCGGTAGTATATCAACTTATTGTTCAATATATGATAGTTGGAACTATAATTTGGTGTCTCAGTATTTATTGCGTATATGTTTTCTTTGCATTTGTGAGGAATGTTTTCTATTTTGCATGTAGAAAGATAAGATAAGTGAGATAAGATTTGTGCTGTTGACAGTGAAATAAGTATGACTCATTATTAACACAAACTATTGAAGTGTTTCATTGTGCTATATATTGTGCTATTTCTATTAGCCTCTGCCTCGTGCCTCTCTGACAGACTCCTCCATCTGGTTGTCCAGGTCTTTGATCTTCTGCTCCAGCTCCTCAATGTTGTTCAGAACCTGGATGCGCTCTTCTTCGATCTGTGTCACTTCCTGTTTCAGCTGCTCACTCTCCAAGACCTGCAGTGAAACAAGGAATTCAAATAAAGGCTTTGTTTTACAGTCTCCAAAACAACTCTCCCCTATGGTTATTGCATACGGACACAGCCGCCAAGACCCATAGATTTTAGTGCATTAGTTGACAACAGCTGTACATTTTATCTCATCCAAATTTGGAGCATTGACAACAAGAGATTCTTTTCAGCTTAGTGCAATGGAAATTTGGTGCCCTCCATTGCCAGTCAGTCTAAAATACTCCCACACAGCCCATCATGGCCATACTACTTCAATAGCAACCATCCATTACAATAAGACACACTTGATATATTCATTTATTTTAAACCTTGCAAAAGATCAGTGTACTAGGAGCAGGCTTGAGTCAGGAAGGGCACCGGGCTCAAACTATTATTAGCAGAGCTAATGTCCCAAAATTAAAGGTCATTTTGTAATAGTTTATGTTGTTTAATTGTTTCTTTTTAATTAAGTTGGTGCAGAATTATCATCTTTAAAAGCACTTTTATGAGGCTTATCTTATGCTCAAAAGTTTGGAAAATACTCATCATTCCTACAGTACAAATCAATGAACAAATCACTAAATTCCACTGAACACATGATATGCTGTTGCAAGCCCAGAAGCAAAAGACCAAGAGTAATCACAAAAAAATCCCACAACTGAATTTGAAGTAGCTACAACAACAAAGTGGTAAACATTAAAGCCATTTGAGCACTACTGTGAGAGCGGTCCGAGGGCTGGAGTCCTGGACTGTGGTGGTATGTGGGAGATGAAGGAGAAGGTACCAGGAATTTATAAACATCTGTCACTATTGACACGTAACAGAAAATGGCTCCGGCTCCTCTTAAGGACGTGCAGATAGATCATAAAACGTGTTGATTTGGTGATGATGTGCAAACTACAAGGGCTATTTTGTTAAGATTGTTCATCTGTTGGTTTAAGGTATAAAGTTTACACATCTGGAAAAGGCTCAGGTCCCTTTATGCACACACACACACATACACATACGCAGACCAATTCTCCGTGGGATAAAGTCATTTCCTGTTCCCCCTCCTTAAAGAGTCTGAAAAGCTGAGCAGCGAAGCGAAACTAGGACTTCATCATTAAAACCAGACTTGCCAATCGGTACTGCCCCAGACTGAGAAGAATACTGCAATACACTGCACTGCATAAGCGCAAAATGAGACTAGGGCTAAGAAAGTGGGTTACCCTAGTCTATGGTAAATCCAGGTGTCCAATATAACTATTTTCAAAGTGGATATAGATGTTTGACTGTTGGGCAATCCTTGTTTGGTTTATGCTTTTACATTTTGGAGTCAGCACAGTTAAACATTTGAAGAAGTTTCAAGTTTGCATGACATTTTTGTTTATTTAACAGCCTCTGGATTATTGAAGCATGGGATTGAGTCAAATAGTTTGTCACTGTCACTTGGATTTTAACTTTGTGACTCCTGATGAGGTCAGGGTAGTATCTCCCTGCAGTTCTTCAGAATAATCTGTGTTTTTTCCTGATTATGCATTTTTCAAAACCATACAAACAGGAAATGTAAATCAAGTAGTTGTAGCCCCTTGTGGAAGACCACCACCCCAGCATTCACTATTATTATGATGATTATATTTTCCACTGTGTGCTACAACTTCAACTTTTCAGCAGCTCTGAGACATTTTCCTTTAGCTCAGTTGAAAAGACATATCATAATAAATATAATGTACTGTTTTCTGGTAAGGGGTCTGGTAAGTTTCAGCTCAGTGCTGAAGTTAAACAACAATTTCTTTTTCACAGAATATCTAAGTCACAAGCTAAAAGAAATTACAGAACAAATGCATTAGCCTCTTGATTTTAGTGAAGCATTTTCAAACCTAAAATTACTGTATACTGTCCCTGTCAGTTAGTCTCTCATCAGTATCTGCAGCCGATGCCACGATTTTTCAAGAAACAACTTGTTCCTAGTAATAGGGCCAAGTGACCATTCCCCGAACAAAGCATATTATTTAATAAAACACTTCTGTCAGAACCTCCTATAATCAAGACTTTAGGGAAGAGAAAGACTTGAAGTGCATATCTTGAGAAGGGCACAGTACAAGACACAAACAAACTAATGTAAACAGCCAAGTCTGACTAACAACAACAATAATCTTTGTTTTTTCCCTAATGGGAGGGATAGCAGGAAATGATGTGATAATAAAAAAAATCTTGAGAAATCTCAAAATTCTTCTACTATTTACAGATTAACAACAGACTTTTTAAACATTTGTTATTGTTGAGTGTGTGCTTTGCCCTTACTTTGGTTCTGTGGTGTGTGGAGGGGGAGGGGATGCTGCTGTTGAGGCTGACTGCAGGTGAGTGTGACCGGACCCCGCTGTAGGCGCTCTGTTGACCCCTCTGGCCCACCACTGGGTCCTCACTCAGGGGGTAGTCTCGGGTCTTGGGGGTGAAGCAGGTGTCAGGAGCACTGCTGCTGGGAGAGTCTGAAAACACAGAGTCGTCGTCCGAGACCTGCAGTTTCTCCAGCTCTTTGTTGATCTTCTGGAGACTGGACACGGCTGAACTGGAGCTGTCCCTCTCCAGCTCTGTGCACAGGTTCAAGATGGTCTCCAGGCGCTGACACTCCTACAACAGCCCAGAGCTTTAGGTTCTATGTGCTGTTGTCAGTTTTGGTATTTGAAAATATAACACAATCTTTAAAAGTATCTTGATTTCGTTAAACATGACAAATAAACTCACCAGTCTTTGAACTTTCTGCTCCCTGAGGCGTTCATCTCTTTGGTGCTGATGGTAGTCTCTCAACTCCTCTTTCCCATTCAGAGAGCTGATGCTGCCAACTCTTTGTCCAGGACTGAGTCCCCCCTTCCCAAAGGACATCCTCCTCTCTCCAAAGCCCAGGTCTAACCCTGTCCCATCCAGGTCTGCACCTAGAGAGCTGAGAGAGGCCATGCTGGCCCTCCGAGGGGCGTTGGGCATGCTGGCTGGGACAGTCACATCAGGAGGCTGCTCTAAGGACGACAGACTTCTCCGAGCAGAGCCCCCCGCCTTGTGGGACACTGCAGGGTTACGTAAGGGCAGTGACAGAGTGGGGGGGTCAGCGGGGTTGTGGAGGCGGGGCAGAGAGCGACTGTGAGTACCTAAACTGGTCAGTGATCCAGTGGAGTACTTCCTCTGGCGGGACTCCCCTGCTTTAACCTGGGAGTAGAGTCTGCGGCCCATGCGAGGACTAGAGGGGACACTGGCTGCACCACTCTTGATCCGGGGAGAGCGAGGGACAGGGTCATAGGAGGGGGACAGCAGAGAGCTCCCCTCACTAGACAAGAGCAGACTGTCCTGGGACTGGTGTCGAGAGTGGCGGTGGACACCGTTGGAAATGATCTGCCGCTCCCCTTGTCGAGGAGAAGGGGGCACACTGCTCCCACTGGACACATAAGCGAGCATCCTGGACGTGGAGGGGGGCCGGTCCATGCTGAGGGCAGACAGGGGCCGAGGGGGCTGGGGTCCCGTGGCAGAGGGCACACTCAGGTACTTCCTGCTGCACTCAGCTGCCCTCAGACTGGCCTCCAGAGCACTCTTCCTGCGCTGTAGTGTCTCCATCAGCTCCTGAAGCTCTGCCTTAGTGCGACCACTCCTCATGGCCCCGCCCACAGACGAGCCACTTGGCTCCAACTTCACACAGTCTGCAAGAAACATGTGATAACATAAAACAAATATTCTATAGCTCTAAATTCATACAGATTTTGGAGCAGCAACAGCATGGCTGGATCCAACTTAGCCTAATTATGAGCTTATCCAACAGCACATCAATTTCAAGATCCTCCTGATCACCTACAGAGCCCTCCATAACAAGGCCCTCCATACCTCACTGACCTCATCCAGCCCCACTGGCCCTCCCACCAGCTCCGATCAGCTGACTCCAACCTCCTCGCTCCCCCAGTCAAATCAAAGCACCGGACCTTGGAGGACTGAGCCCTCACCATCACTGCCCCAACCCTCTAGAATTCCCTCCACATCAAAAATTCAGACTCTCTAAAAACTTTCAAAAAACAGCTCAAAACTCAACTTTTCCTGATAGCCTATAACCTCCCAAATGACTGCTTCCTCACTACTTGTTTTGTTTGGCCTGTCCTGTTTTATGTCAAACTATTGTGAAGCAGCATTTGCTATCTATCGATTATTTCCATATCATTTCACAGCAGTAACTACAGTACTAACTGGTAAATAAGAGAGACGTTAGGTAAATATTTTGGACCCTTGCTTCTTTACCAGAGCAGATAATGGTGTGGTTTGCTGTAACGGTGACACATATGCAGAGTAAGAGGGGAATACCAGGGAAGAATGTTCTCTCATACAAACCCAACACAAACAGTGGCCCAAAGTGCGTCTTCTAAAAATGGAAGAAGGCTAGTGGACCAGGACACAAAAATGCACTGTAGTCTTTTTACATTTAAGTGAAACCGAGTGCACATTCAGCCATGGTGCGTGTCACCCGTGGTTCTATGGCCTTAGTAAGCAAAGACAGACCTGACTCATTGAGAATACAAGTCATGACATCATGGGAAGGCGTTAAAGGCATCAAAGGTGCCATTTGATGCAAGTCATCTTAATATATAGCAAGTCAAGCCATCTGAAGTGCACTTAAATTCTATTGGTAGAAGAAGAAACTTTTATCAGTGCATCAATTTTTTTTCTGGTTGTTATTTATACATGAGTTTACCTTTTTATCTCTCTCTTGGAGCTGAAGGAAATGGAAAAGTTACATTGAACAAAATATACTTCAGTTATTATCAAACCTATAAAGACACAATAAAGATATTACATAGAGATTACTGGCAGTGTTTGTAGTACCTGTGCCGTAGCTGAGTGCGCTCATTGAACTCCTCTGAGGAAGCATACTGCTGTTCATGTTGACCTCTTTTCTCTGATACAGCCCGGTGCTGCAAATTTCAGCTGGACAAGACGATTACTGTCTGAGGGGAAAAACAGATATAGAAGGGAGGGAAAATGAAATTTATCCAAAATAAATAAACTGCTAGTTGTGAGCACCTTGAGTTAATGGCTCATATGAAGGAAGATGGTGCGAAATATTGTCTGCTGTGTGTGGAAGAGGATTAGTTACAAATGCAACACGTACATTCAAATAAACATGTGTGAACAATCAGAAAGAAATCAGATTACTTACATCAAATGTAATAACTCCAGAAATCAGATAATGGTCAGTAGTTTCCATACTACTTCACACATTAAACAAATAGTGTTTTTACACAGAACGCCACAACCAAATACAAATGAGTAAAGCAGATACAGAAGTCGTCTTTACAGAAACTTGGCTCAGTGTCACTAATAAACACTTGAGGTCTGGACTGCAGCACTTGCCCTGCAGCTTAATTGATCTTTTAGCCCCAGACACTTGAACGCTCATCCAATGCGTTCCCTCAGAGACCCCAAAACTCATTGAAAGAGCAGCAAAAGTCAGGCCAGTCCCAGTCTGGGAATACTGAAGGAGCTGGAGAGTCCTATAATCACTGCTGCTGGGGTGAAAGTGAATTTAAAAGAGAAACAAAAAGGTTTTGTTCTAGCAAATATTCTCAGTAAGATTCACACTAGAGCATATTAGACATCCAGTGATAGTAGGTTGTAAACAACTGTATGGGGAATTAGAATAGTGATGATATTTGGGCATGGATAAGCAATTATGGAGAAATGCTTCCGTGCAAAATCAATGTACTATGTTGAGCTCACTGATTAAACTTTTAAACAGCCCTACTTTTTCACTTTGACACCTAGACAGATGTAACCACTGAGTCAGACCAGGACACAAACCCATCATATAATCTATGCAACATCGAACCTACACAGCATATCAGAAGACTGTGCCTGACCTAATTTGGTCATTTCGGCAATGTGGAAGAAAGAAATGGTCTATGGTAAAACAACTAGTTTACATGAAAATGATGCAGTTTCTTGTCTCCAGGCCTTAAAAAAAGAGAGAGACAGACATAGGGAGAGATGCCCAATCCAAGGTTTACTGGTGAGCCGTCTGGAGCGAAAGCCTATACAGGAAATGGGGTATCCTTTTACACAGTCACACAATCAATCAGCGTGAGTTCATTCTGCAGACCTCCTGGAAAAAGAGGGGAGAGCGAGCCCCTACCACATGTGAGGAGCAGGAGTTTTTACTGCATCACCCGGACTACAGACCAGCAGGGCAGACACACCAATAACATCAAGGAAAGACCCACAGTGACAAGCTACAAGCATCTCATATAGGTTACTGTACTGTAACTATGTGTGAAGTGTATGCTGGGTCAATGGTTCTCAAACTCTGGGTCCAAGAGTAGATCTGGCCATGAATGCAAGATGAAAAATGTAGAAATGTGAAAATCAGGATCATCAAACTAAAAAAAAACAACAACAAAACTTTAGTTTAACTTTAGAGAGCTACTGGGCTGGCTCAGTTTAATTACAGTAACATAAGCAACTGACATATGATCAGATACATACATGTCTTATTTGTCTATTGTCTTTCATGCTCTCGTATGAATGATGCTCTGTACATGGAGCTTTTGCCCCACTTACTTTGCTCAAGTTGTTTTGCTAAAAAAAAAAAAAAAAAAAAAAAAAACTTGAACTGCTGCAAACTTAATCTGAATAATTGCGCAACACAGAAGACCTTTAAAACAGTGTCTTGTTTAATAATCTATGACGACTTACCTGACTGTTTCCAGTAAAGTCATTACATTTCCCGCAGCATCCTCTGAGTATCGATCCGCCAATCAAGACCCCATTGACCGCTCAACTTTCCTCTCCTCTCCTGACCATATTCTTCACTTTTTGCGCTACATTTGCACGTTTTAACTCATGATAATCTCGTATTTTTCCATAAGGAACCGCAGAGAAGTCCAAAGTCTTCCCATGACAAAGAGAGACAGGAGACCCTCTGCCCTCCCACCACCTCCCACAAAATGTGTTCCAGGAGGGGAGTGTTTACTGCCCGGCATCAGCGCCAGAGCACCAATGCGCCTCCTATTGGCGAGCAGTGAGATGTGATCAATAACAAACAGTAGTGAATTCATTTTATACCAAAACATGACTACAGTTACACACAATTACATAATTACATTAAAGCTTTTGTTTTCAAAGAATCACATTTGACGGACAATACAATACTTTACATTCACTTGTAACAATCAGCATTTTCAATAGATTGATTGTGCTCTTTGACCCCAACTAATCAATAAGACAGCCTACCATCTCACATTCTCATCATATTACATTTCTCCACGTGACATGTATTGTTCATAAAGCTCCTAAACATAAACTGAAAACTGGTGGTGAGTAAAAGCATTGTTATAGTGCTCACACATATCTCGTTCCTGAAAATATTATTGTTACACTTAATAAAGTTTTTTGCATTTGAATAAAAAAAACCAAAACACACATTTCATATAATTTCTGTTTATATTGTTTTACAAAGATAAATGTCTATATTGCATGGAATAGGCACGTTCTAATCTATTGGATGTTTGTCATTTGTCTGCAAGTTTTTACATAATGTATATTTTCCACAATGGATAAGTCTTCCCATGTACTGGAAAGTGGTTTAAAAAAAAAAAAAAGACAGACTCCTTAGTTTGTTGTTTCAGCAGTACTGTAGAGTGGAGGCAGTCTGGGGCCCATGCATACTGTTATAACTATGTTAGAGAAAGGGCCAAGTTCTCCTCCTCAAAACAAACTGCTGAAAGAGCACAGAAATGACTTCAAATCAAGCACTATCGCAATGTTGAATGTTGACAGTTGAGTTTTGATCTGACTGGGAAAAAATGTTCTATTATATCAACAGTCTCAGTGTAAAACGTGTCAGCTTTGAGAAAAGAATGAACATGAAACCTTTTTGGAGACGGGCCCTCATCCTGACTGCGATCTCCGACCATTAGGCACAAACCTTCAATGACATCATGGGGAGAGGGGCTGTGGAGCGCCGCAGGACGACATGATTACTTCCAGACGTTACTGTGTCGTAAAAACACACATACATGAACACACAATTACATGCGTGTCTGCTCCTCCACCATCTCTCTCCCCTATTCACACCCTAAATGATGTAATAAATCTTTGTCACATTTGAGAAGTTTAACATGCTAAATGTGTATAACCAAGAATGTTGCTTTAATACTGACTGGACAATTTTGACTAAAAGTGTGTGTGTGTGTGTGTGTGTGTGTGTGTGTGTGTGTGTGTGTGTAAAGCAAGGGGGATTTCAAATGACTAAGTGCTCCAGGTCCAAACCCTACATTATTACATTCAGATTTTGGTATTCTGAGGAAAGCTGTGGTACAATAAGCCACAAGAAAATAAATACAACTTGATGAAAGTCTTACTCATGCCCCAATACTAACATCCTATGCATTTGTTGATTTGGTTCTCTGATTACACAGTCACTACTCACCCAGAAACTATGGACACTCTACAGTAGCATTCCACTCTTTAATCCTGGTTTAGACCTGGTTTAGTCCTGCTTTAGTCCTGCTTTAGTTTTGGCCTGAACTAAACGATCACTGGTTTAGTTTAGTCTACAATTAGTCCTAGTGTAGACCTAATAAATATTTTCTGATGCCAGAAGGGTGTGGTAGAAAAAACATGTAATGGTTTAAACTATTACAAGTCACATTTGGTTTAAATTTTAAGGGTTGAGGAATGAGTTATGTCAATGTTATCATAAGAGACAATGAGACAACAGCCAAAAACATATGACCACCCAAGAATGCGTCTCACCCCTTGTTATTCTTACACGTTTTAAGAGACTTAAAGGTATCCACTGCAGATGAACCAAGCTTTAAATATCTCCATATATACAATCAAGGTTGGGTAACTTTCCCCATCTTTTTTCTAGCAAAAATTGTTCTCATAGGGATAGTGAAACCTATAGTATGTGTGCAAAGCTTGTATTTGTAAAAACGAGAGCAAAACCATATGTGGAGTAATTGTGATTCTGGCTGGAGTCATGTGGAAAAAGGAGGTTGGAAGGAGAATAAGCGGAGAAGTGGGTGTCAGATTTTAGGAGTGGGATGTACAATCGGCTTTGGCAGTTGTTGGGAAGTCTGAGTCACGCCATCAAAAGTCATCTCGAAAATAAATAATAAAAAAATAATAATTTAGAGAGCATTTATAAGTGACCCACAAAGTAAGAGTACATTAGATTAGTAACCTTTGACTAAAACTCCAATACATGAAAACTGTAGTATGAACGATAGCACGATTATAGAATAAAATTTGCTTTGCATGTTTTTGGCTTATCTCTAATGGGTTGTGCAGCGATTTGCATAGAATTTTAAGTCAGATGCCCTACCATACCCACATTTATCTAAGTTATGGACCAGCAAAAGGAGCACAGTGGCTTGTGACTGTTTCTAGCTAAAAATAAAATGGCTACATACAATGTAATATCTTAACTAAATAACACAAGTCTAGTAATGCCTAAACTTTACATAAACAGCCCAAGGAAAAGGCAGTTGAAGTGACCAATAATGACTAAATGAGTCTCAAAGCCTATTTGTGGAGCACACCAGCAATTAAGTCAATTAACATAATCAAGACTTTTTCAGATAACTCTCATAGCCACTAAGCAAAGACTATCTCAGATGAAGAAAATAAGGTTCAAAGTTTAAGCCGCAATGCAGGAAGTTTGAGGCCAGAAAGCATGCCAAGCACTGTTTTTATTGGCTATGCTTTTGTGGCTTTAATAAAAGGTCATTTTAGAAAAATTGGAAGTAAAAATTGAGTATATTTATTTTTAAAGATTAAAATGTATTATAGGTTTTGCACGGTCCAACAAAAATGGATGTTTGCTTTGTAATAAAATAAATACATAGACTCTTGACTTCATGTTGCGTTTATACGTCAGCTTGAAGTCCCATATCAGTAGAGTCCAATATCACGTCATCATTCAACTGCACTACATCATTTCCTTTCATTAGGACAGTATTTTCTTCTTGTTCATTTGCTTTTTGTTTCTCTGGTGATACATTCTCCAAGCCTTCTGATGGTGGCCCAATTTGGATTTCTTCCTCTATTTCCACTTCTTCCAAGTGAGATTTGCCATCACCGTTGTGTACAATTTCATATGAAGCTCTGGTGTTTAGACCTTTATGGACATCTCCTGATCCATTGTAACTGTGCGAAGCTGCCTGGGTAGAAATTTCTGCAAAAAAATAAAAATAAAAATACAAATAAATAATAATAACCAGACATATTTACTGTTTATATTAGCACTGCGTATTAAAAACAATGTTATTATAAGTAAACTGTAAATAATGTGTTTACCATTTGACTATGATTACATTTACTCAACGAAATATTATCAATACCATTTTCTCTTTTTAACAGATAAGGGGAGCATTTTACAATACAAGACAGACCAAACGATGGATTTAGAAAACTTCTAAAAACAGAGCTGCAAACCTTTTTGTCTTATACACTGGGGAAGAGCTACAATGACGACCATCAAAACAAAAACTACAGACGCAACAGAGCTCCACCGCGACCGCAGCACTCTCTGCTCATCTGTACCTGCCAAAAACAAGAAAACATCATTTAACACCAATATAATATCCTATGCTGCATATCTAGTCAGTATTTTCTTACTTATCGGAGTTTCTGTGATGTTGATGTGGGTTATCACTGTGTGTCTGCCTTGGTCATCTGAGAAGACACAGGTGTAGATCCCGGAGTGTTCCTCTGTGTTCGGTTTGTAGACCAGGAGAGACCCATCCCCGATCAGGAGCAGGTCTTGGTCCAGATACGCCTGTCCCTCCCAAAGGTTAAAGGTTACTCTGGTGCGGCTGTCATAGCGCAGGATAACCACAGATTCATAAGAAGAGGTTAAAGTCCAAACAAGGGAGTAGTTTTGTATACTGTACGTGGCAACACACGGGATGGACAAAGCATCACCTTCCTCTTGTATTATATTCTCTGGAAGACATGAACAAAATACAACAAAATACATAATAGTACACGTTATTTAGAACTTGGAAATTATAGAGAATACTTGTTTCAGAAAGTTTACAACATAAGATTGTTGTATTTTTGTTTTATACAATCATTTCATAATAATCTACATTCACAATATTATTGATAATTCCATGTACGGTACTACCTCTACCTTTAATACCAGTATACCAATATCAACATTTAAGTTAGATATTCAGTTGAAGTCACTAATATACTATATAATAACTATTACAATAGGGGGCATGAAATTCCTCAATCTTACCTGAAGATACAGGCTAGACTATCCAACATAAACTAATTCCAAATATGTGTGGCCTGTTACTGCAGGATCCCATTTGTTTCAGGGCTGTTGTGGCTCACAGGTGGCCTTCTGCAGACCTTGGTTGTAACAAGAGGTCATTTGAGTTACTGTCATCTGGAACCAGTCTGAGTAGTCTCCCTCTCCTCAGACCTCTGGGATCACCAAGGCTATTTAACCAAAGGATATTTTGCTTTTTTATGTATACAGATGGTTGCGTATAAACATTGACCCAAAACAAGTTATGATTTATGAACTTCATTTGTTTGTTTGAATCTCAGTAGGTTTACCTTACACATGTCTGAAACTAAATTCAAACACAATGCTGATGCCGTGTTATAAGCTCTTTAGATATTTGCGATTGGTACCATCAAAATGTATGGTTATCATAATCCAAATTTACCTTGTATTTTCTGAGAGGCCGTCCATACTTGCATTTTGTCCGCTGATGTAAAAGAGCAAATGTAGGTAAAATCAGATAGATTACCCACAATTCTTAGAGTGCTTTCCACAGTGAAAAGTCCTTTGTGGTCTGTGATTTTGATGGTGGCACTGTCCAAAGCCTCCTGGGCTGAAGGCGGGTCAGTCGTCCAGGTCAGTCGAGGGAGAGGGTAAATGTTTGAAGATGAACAGGTGACCGCTTCATCGGTCATTTCCAGGAGAACTGTCTGGATATGGGCTGAAAGAGAATAAGCCGTTAGTAGGAGGCGTGGACAGTGACTAATCACAAATACTTATGTTACTGTAATAGTAGATTTTTCAACTGTACTTTACCTTGACTACACATTTTCAGTACTCTTTCCACCACTAGTTACTAGTGTGATAATCCTTTTCTCTTGCATATTATAATGGTATAAACCCTTTGCTATAAATTACTATGATATCTTTGATGACAGTAATTTAACAGTTTAGGACTGGGTCAATATATGTGCCCGCCTTGTGGCTGGGTTAGTGTTATTTCCCTTATGGATCAATGCAGTTTGTCTCAGTCAACTTTTCTAATCTATAAAAACTAAAACTGTTTTAGACACATACCAGACTTCACTTTGTAGCTATTAGTCTCTTTATTGCAGATATTTTTGGCGTCAGAGTAATGAGAGGATTTTACAAAAGCTTATAAAATGCTCCAATCCTGTAAATCTGTACTGCAGTGCATTAGTGCTCTTTTTGACATCCGTGGTGACTCTTCCAGGACAAAGTACAAAGTATTTAATGATGTTTTTATTACACTAGGAATCTATTTTGGAATTTTCTTCTATAAATAGTGGCTGGATAAAGTGAACAGAAAAAAACAATCCCTTGAAGCAAACAGCCTGGCTTAGGAAAGAAAGCCAGGCCCACTTAAAATGTGCTCTACCAAATGAAGTGCAAGTTATACCTTTAAACTCTTTATTAACACAGGTTTTTGACTAACTAAGACTTGACCGGAAAGTTGAGAAGAAAATGTTCCACTGCGCTGTCATGATTGGTAAGGTAATTTAGCCTCTTGATTTGCATAGTGTTTCAAGAATAAAAAAAAAAAATCAAGCGTTTTAAACGAAGGTTTATAGCACATGAGTGTACCTTTTAAATCCAGATTGATGTAGACCTCTTGGTTGCCTTTCCTGGTGCTGGTGTAGCACTTGTACCTGCCCTTGTCTTGAACTTTGACCCTCTTGAGAAGCAGCGAAGCGTTGCCTTGTGGGATTTGGGAACTGAAGAGCGAGGTGCGTCCGCTGAAGTGTTTGTTCTGGAGTCCAAACTGGTCCTTGTTGTAATAGAAGCTGTGCACTGGGATCTGCTGCTTGTACCAGTGAATGACCACAGAGCCGATGGGCCTAAAGAGACAGGGCAGCAGGCAGTCCTCATGCACCAGGCAGCTGATGTTCACATCAGGGAGAACCACTGCCAACAACAGTGATTCAGATTACAACAGTCCATCAATATGAGGTTTATAGCAATTTCCAACATCATAGGTACACTGTATTCTCGTTACCATAGAGATGTTAATCTTATCTTCATAGGGACAAGCAAGTGATGCCACCAGGCCAAGTTATATGTGACGTTCGTGAACGAGCCAGCTCTTTTGAGCGGTTCCTTAACGTGAACGGTTGGGGCCGGATCTCATTTTTTAAAAGAACCGAATCTTTTTCTTTCTAATTTGTATACATTTTTAACCTAATTAACACTGAATCAACACAAGAATCAGCACAGAAGCAGACATGACATGAGTGAGAGCTTTGCGCACAAAGAACATATTTGGCATGATAACAATTATTTTTTTAAATTAGTATTATTGTAGTGCAACGGTTTATTTAGGCCTAGATTATGCATCATTTGAAAGTGTAAACACACTCTCACACTCAGTTTGAACCATTATAAACAGACCAGAGCCTTGGCCATTTCTCTCTGTGATTAGCAAAATAAGTTATCACATTGGCTTCTCTCATATAGTCTAAATAAATAGTAAAAGAGCCAGTCTTTTGAACGGCTCTTTGAAATGAACGGATCTAAAAGATTCGGATCCCATAAAAGAAAGTCCCATCACTAGTTCCTTGCTAAAGGTTGCGCCAATTATTGCACAGGTGTGGCGCAGGAGGCATGCGGTTTTGACCGAGCTAGTTATTGTTTCATCTAAAAACTTAACCTTTGAGCACGCGTTCATTTAACCCAACAAAGTGCCACCACATATGTCAAAGCTCATCATTTTGTCGGAACAATATTAACTTTAATTCGCTTGTTTAAAAGTGAGTCTATCCGCCAAAGCATTGGTTGCTAAAAAGCCGAAGCGACTTAGAACCTATCGGGGGTGGGAGGAGAAGCTAATGCACTGGGAGACAGTGGCCGTGTCTCAATTTTAGTGTTGCACACTTCGTCGGCTGCATTTGAAGGGCACTTACGTCACTTCCGGCGCGACAAGGCCTGTCCCATTTCACGCACCCCATGAATGCGGCCGACAAATATGCCCTGTGTTTCTATGGAGATCGGCCGTGAACGAAGCGTGCACCCAAGCATACTTCGCGGCACTGTTACATCCCATCATGCACCGCGCGTGTCTTCTTCTACGGGAGAAACAAGGTATATTTTCTTAAAGTTATGTAATACTAGCGACAATTGGGGAAAAAAATCACCTAGAACGTTATATTTGCCTATTGATATTCAAAGGGAAAGCTTAATTCCTTACTTCATTCAATCTAAACACATAAACGCCTGCGATGACGACACCTTACCTCTTTTTCATAAAGATTTAAAAATAAAACTAATAATAAAATTAAATCATTTCGGTGTTCATTTTACACGTTTAGGTCATGAGTCAGCAGCCGTATAGCTCATTAGTTAGCAGCCGCCACGGTTGCTAGGCACGGCCTTTGCGGTCGACGGAGGCTACACGGAGGAGCACCCTTCGTCGGCCGGGTACGGTACTTCAGAATCAGAATAAGTATGCAACCGTAGAATTGAAACACGGCCTGTGTCTCGTGTACCGGAGGCACGGAGCGAACTTGACGAAGGTGGGTTCGCTTACAACGGAGACGTACGGGGGCGACTAACTGGGTCCTCCCGCGCCACAGAGCGGAGGCTGGGTCTCGCCTGGCGGAGCGGCCTGCAGCAGGTGTACCAGGGCCGGAGACGGACGGGGACGCACGGCGCCGAGCGGGTCGGCAAGGTCGTGCCTAGAGCGGCCAAGAAGAACAGCGGGCTAGTCTGGCCTGATAAGTGCGAAGACTTGAGACACTGAGGTACTCACGCGCAGCACAAATAAAATAAAATGTCAATATTTAATGAAGTGTGCATACAAAACTGAATGCAACTCTAAATAAAAGGCCTAAATAAATCCGGTGCGCATTGGTGAAGAAAACTGAACTGAAAAGAAGACGTCGAAAATATATCGGGTTTTTTAATAGGGGTTATATTTAAGAGTAAAAGGGTACCATATTTTGTGTTTGGAAATATAATTTAAGGTACTTCTATTTTTAACTGAATTATGATGCGTTTCAAACAAAATGAGTGACATAAATGCAAATAATGTTCAAATGTGCCTGTTGAAAAAAAGTGAATAAGTAGTGCAGATGAGAAAGTAGACGAGCAAACGAGTAAACGAGCAAGGCTCTTCTTGCTAAAATAGCTGACCTAGAGAAAATGTCAGTGTAATCCCTCAGTCGTCCAGGTCTGATCCATAGTAAAAGCCAACAGTAAAATCTGTCAATTGGACAAAAAAGTTGTAGGAGTGAAGACTCATCCAAGCTGTTTCTTCAGTTCTGGTCAGATTACTGCTGGATACTGCCTTATATCTATCTGAAGGGAGGAGCTAACTACACTGAAACTAAAAACACCTATTGTTTAAAGTTTGTTTGTAGGATAGGTCTACTGCGCTACACTAAGTGCACTGTGCCCAAGTCATACTTAGCATAATCATTCTAGCCCCTAATGGCTGCTTTCACAGCTATTAGCATGCTAGCTAGCCCTATTGTTTTCTTTGTTTTGGTTTGGGTCTGAGGATGGAGTTATAGATGGGAGATAAATATCTCGGATGCTAATAGGTGTGAAAGCAGCCATTAGGGGCTTGAATGATTTATGCTAAGTATGACTCAGGCACAGTGCAAGGCAAGACAAGGAACGTTTATTTGTATAGCACAATTTAGAGTAATTCAAAGTGCTTTACAGAATAAGACAGACATTAAAATCACAATACAACAAATCAAAACATGAATAATCACAATAATTATCATTAAAATTAACATTAAAAGAGAAGAGTGCAGAATAAAAACCTTTCAGTCATATGCACAGCTAAACAGAACCGTTTGGAGCCTGGATTTAAACATTGTCAAAGTAGAGGCCTGCCTCACATCTTCAGGAAGACAGTTCCAGGTTTTAGCTGCAGAAAACTGAAAGGCTGATTCCAGGGATGGGACGATATTAAAATTTAGACTCAGGATTATTTTGACCAAAATAATCGCGATTAAGGATATTATCACCACAATTATTAAACCAAAGTTTACAGTTTTTAAAAAAGTCACTAAAACATCAATTTTACCATAAATTTTGGAATCGAGCGCACCTGAATATAGGCTGCACCAGCTAAATTTTAAAGAAAATAAATTTGTGTACATGTATAAGCCGCACTTGAATATAAGCCACAGATTTTCATGTTGTAACATGAGATATTTACACAGAAAGACGGTACAGGGAGTTTTCTTGAGTTTTAATCTAAGACACGCTTTTTTCCAAACTGTGCCTGAAAATTGGCACCAACACACCATCAACATGGGATGAACATACCTGCATGTTTAGAAAATAAAACCAACACGGGCCATCTGCTTTTATTTCTTCTGAAAGCTTTTTTCGTCTTTTTACATTGACTAAGTTCTTCCCACTGCCGCCTCAAATGTCGCACCATCGATTCATTGATGCCAAGCTTACGTGCAGTGGCTCTATTTCCTTCTTTGATGTCAGATCGATTGCTATTAACGTAAAAGCTGCATCATATGCATTTCTTCATGTGTTTTCCATGATAAGGGTGTGTACACGATGCGCAAAATGACAGTTCAAAATCAAAACTAGTGTATTCTTCAGCGCATAATCTTTCCCCACATCTGTCTCACTTTTGCATTTACTGCTAGAGAGTGCCCCCCGGTGGCCGTTAGCCAGTAAAAATCATACAGTTTACAGGTGTCTGAGCAATCACCTTTATTGTTTTTTTGCTGAAGTGAAATTAACACTGAATTGAGAACATATAACATAAATATATATTAAAATACATTGAGTATTACACACTCATATAACCCACAATTTAAATTAACATTCAAAACATTTATTGTTTTAGTAGTGTCTATGTATTAAAAAAAAATCGTATCATAAGAGGTTCAAATATTTTACCCTGGTTATTATTTTCCAAATTTATTACAAGAACAACAACTTATATTTCAGAAAACGTAAATCAAATGGACTATTTTTTTCTATTTAGCCACAAAACAGCGGCTTGTTATAACTGGGCTCACAGCAAGTCAGTCCACTATGAATGCGGACCATTTAAAATGGGACAATTTAATATTAAATTATAGTATTCAGATTAATTCATGGTTGTTGTAAAACCATGCGCCGCTGCTAGCAAGCTGTGCAATCAGCTGTGCAAAATGCTATTCAGCTAACCTAGCGATAGCAAAGTCGACACAAACACGTACCATTATTCATACAAATCCAAACTAACATAAACTACATTCAATAGTTTATTTCACATAGTATGTTACTTACGATGGATATTTTCGGTTCAAGTTTGGCAAACAATGCAGGATAGTTGTCTCGTAAATGTGCATTTAAGTTGCTCATGTTTGCCCTCAGAGCCGCAACTTTTTTTCGGCAGGCTCTGCAGATTGGTAGCTCGTCGCTTTGTTGGTCTTGTTTTTCAAAGCCAGAATAATTCCACACATCAGACTTCACCTTCTTGAGTGGAGGATATAAATGTGTGACATCATTGAGATTCAGATCCACTGCCTGCCTAGCCATCCCAATTCAGAATAGACACAGAAGCTAACAAGTTTCATTGCTATGATAGAGGGCCCCTTTGTAGGCAAACACCAGAACTAACATCTAAACATTGTATTGAAACCGGAAAAAAGAGTCTGTCTGGTGCCTTAAAGGCGATTATAATCGTATGAGATGATCACGATTATTAAAAAATGCCACAAACGATTAATTGCGGACCTTTTTGATCGCGATTAGCAATATATTATCGTATATCGTCCCATCCCTAACTGATTCCCCATGTTTAGTCCTGACTCTGGGCACCAGCAGGAGGCCGGTCCCCGAAGTCCTCAGAGTGTGAGATGGTTCATATTGCACTAGCATGTGGGAGATGTACTTTGGTGCTAGGCCATGGAGAGACTTGTACACAAGCAGAGCTGCTTTAAAGTCTATTCTCTGAGCCACAGGAGCCAGTGCAGAGACCTGAGCACAGGACACAAGCAGAGCTGCTTTAAAGTTTATTCTCTGAGCCACAGGAGCCAGTGCAGAGACCTGAGCACAGGACATATGTGCTCGTACTTCCTAGTTGCACACTTAGTGCACACTTAGTGTAGCTCAATAGACCTAGCCTACAAACAGAAACAGTAAACAGTAGGTGTATTTGGTTTCAGTGTAGTTAGCACCACCAGTAATCTGACCAGAATTGAAGAAGCGGTTTGGATGAGCCACGAAATGTCTTCACTCCTACAACTTTTTGTCCAGTTAACAGATTTTATATTTTTCTTTTACAATGGATCGTACCTGGACGACTGAGGGATTACACAGTGTTCTGAAGCAGTGTCCACTGATAAAACCAACTGACAGTGCACCCAGTGTATCTCTGAAATCCTCAAAATCAAACCACTCCACAAGCTCTTGCACTTTGAGAGCCCAAGCAGAGGCAAAAAGAGCTACTTTAATGGCTAAAGAACAAGCATGGAGAAACATGAACTTGAAAAATGACTATGAAAGAAAAACAGGAGGATCTTGACCTGGAGCCTGATATCAAAGCTGAAAACGCTGAACTCATCGTCTTGGATTCATACAGTGGTTGAATGAACTGAGCTTGATGCTGAAGTGGATCTGTTGATGGGCACAGGTGCCTCAGAGTTGCATGAACCCTGGAGGGTCGTGAACAGTGAAGGAGAAGGGTTGTGTCATTGGTGGCTCAGGTGAAAACTGTCAAGCACACAGGGTGAACTGTAATCTGTGTGAATTGCACTTCAGTATACATTCTGGAAAGTCTCTTAGAAAAGCAGTATGTACACGACTTCAAAGCCTGCAACAAAGAGGAAAAAGAGGAACTGTCTCAGGAGGACACAAAGTCCGTGCAGATTATAGAGCAGTCGGTAACATTTGAAGATTGGCAACTTAGACTGTAGTGCCCTTCCAAAATCCAAACATCAATCTACCAAACAGGTGTGTAGCACAACAGCATGTCACTGGTCTAAAAAAAAGAGAATGGAGAAAGATTAATTATTTCACAAAGAGTACACAGCATCTATGTAAGATGGGCTGAACAATGGATTTGCAGAACCAGTTCCTCACAATGAACTAAAACCTTCAGAAAACAATGTCTTCTACATTCCACATCATGAAGTCCATCACCCTCGTAAAGGCAAGTTATGGGTGGTGTTTTATTGCTGTGCAACGTTTAAAGAAACTTCTTTGAACAACAAACTTCTCCCAAGGTTCAAACCTCACAACCACTTTGATTGGTGTTTTGAGATTCAGACAAGGGCTGCTTGCATTTATGTCAGATATCAAATGCATGTTCTACCAAGTCAAAGTTGCTGAAGAACACAAAGATTTTCTCAGATTTCTATGGTGGCCGAACGGAGATCTGTCCAAAGAAGTGGCAGAGTACAGAATGACTGTGCACCTGTTTGGAGCAGTTTCATCTCCTATCTGTTCATGTTATGCTGTGAGAAAAACTGACGAAGATCACAATAAGAGTTTTCAAGTGAAGTAGTTCAGTCAATAGAAACTTCTAAGTGGATGACTGCTTGAAAAGTTCACCTACAGTGAAAGAAGCAATGAAAGTTGCAAATGATCTCAGCGATCTGTGTCACAAAGGAGGGTTCCATCTCACTCATTGGATCAGAAACAACAGAACAGTTATCCAAATCAATTACTGAAAAAGGCCGTTCAAAACATGTTGGAGTGCTTGATCTGGACAAAGTCCCAACAGAAGGAGCCCTTGAGCTACAATGGTGCTTGGAAAATGACAACTTTATCTTCTCAATGGATGCAAAAGCAAAAATGAAACTACAGACAGAATTTCACATCTGGTGAGCCGTACAATCCCCTTGATTATCTGGCACCAGCAACACTTCAATCCAAACTTCTGTTAAGAGCTTTGCAGAAGAAATCATGCTTGAGATGAAGAAATTCCACGAGTTAAAGCAGCAATGGATAAACTGGTTAATATAGTTGAAACACTTGCCAGCATTTCAGGCAAATATATATAAAACCTCCAGACTTTGGACCTCTATGCTGAATTTCACCATTTTGGAGATGCCAGCAACAGCGGCTATAGCACAGTCACGTATCTGAGACTCGAATCAATCTGGTCAAAGACATGTTTTATTCCTGCTCAGTAAAGCCAAAGTTGCACCACTCAAACCTATCACAGTCCCTCAACTAGAACTCACTGCACCTGTTCTAGAAACACAAATGGACAAACTGATCAAAGTGGTTACCAGTGCAACTCAGCGAGTCATATTTCTGGTCTGACAGCTGCAGAATTCTCAAATGTATCAACGAAAACAAAAGATTGAGAACATTTGTGGCATACTGAATCAAACTCATTTGGAAAGCATCACCCCTGAAATACAGAAATCTTCACTTGTTCAACACAAAGGGAAAATGATCCAATCAACAAACAAATCATTAACCATTTCTCAGAGTTTAAAGACTCAACTGCAGTTGCTTGGATTTTGAAGATTAAAGAGACACTCCATGAACTCAAATGAGAAAGAATCTCTCTGAACAATACCATACATCATATGCGGAACAAGAATGCCAGAAGATCAGAAAGAAAACTAAACTAAATAAACTATCCTGTCAACTGAAGATCTGTCTCAAGCTGAAGATGCAATCATATTCTCTCAAGAACAAAAATTTTTCAGCATTGATAAAAGCTGTCAAGCCAAAGAAATATCAAAAGAAACAGTAACATTTACAAGTTGAATCCTATTTTTCAAAACGGACTCCTCCGAGTTGGTGGTCGACTGTCACCTACAGCTGATCCAACAGAAGGTAAACATCCAAACCTCTTGTCAAATCTGATCATCGAAGACATTCATGAACATGCAAGGCGTATTGGAAGAAATCAAGTCCTCAATCATCAAGATAAAAAAAAAATATTGGATGACTCGTGCAAATACTTCAACAAGAAAAATTCCGTCAAAGTGTGTATTCTGCAGAAAGTACAAAGGAAAACTGTCAACAGAAAATGGCTAATCTTCCAGGTGAGAGAACAACTCCAGACTTGCCTCCATTCACAAATGTGGGAGTTGACTACTTTGGACCCATTGAGGTCATACATGGACACTCCGGAGTTGCATTCTCCTGCATGGCTAGCTGAGCAGTCCACATTGTGGTGGGCCATTCATTAGACAGATCAGTGCAATCAGACGTTTCCTGTGCAGGAGAGGACCAGTTTCACATTTCAGATCTGACAATGGCATAGATTTCACTGCAGCCAAAAAGGAATTCAAACAATGGATTTGAATCATGACAAAATTGAGAACTTTACTGTAAGAGGACATTAAATAGACATTCAATCCACCATCAGCGTCACCCCAGGGCGGTGCTTGGGAAAGCATGATAAAGTTGGTTCGAAAGGTTCTGTGCTCAGTTCTACGTCAGCAAACATTAACTGTTGAAACACACTGTTCTGTGTGAAGCTAAAGCCATTCTTAACGACAGACCCATCACCAAAGCACCTGAAGATCCCGATGACTTGGAGCCACTAACGTCTAATCATCTACTCACACTCAAACGAAAATCGATCCTCCTGGTGTTTTTGACCAACAAGACATGTATACTTGAAGAAGATGAAAACAAGCACAATACATTTCAGATCTCTTTTGGAAAAGATGAAGTGGTTCGATCTGTTGAAATCAAAACAAAAGCGTATAATAAGGAGACCTGTTACAAAGTTATGCATGTTGGTTGAAAATGACAATCTCTTTTGTTCTCTCAAAGTAAAAGGGGCAAAGTATTGGTGTAAAGGAAAAATATCAAATTTAAAGTGTTGAAAAAGGTATATTAAAGGATAATCTCTAACAGAAAATGTGACATGGTTATATGAAGGATATAAATTATGGTATTTTTAGGTTTAAGGTTGGATATTTAAAATTTTTCTTACTAAGAACTTTACTAATAACTATGTAAAATTAGTTTTTGGCTCCACTTTTTGTTTAATTAAAGTAGCGCCAGTTATTGCACAGGTGTGGCGGTTTTGACCATGCTGGTTATCATTTCATCTAAAAACTTAACCTTGAGCACACGTTCATTTAGCCCAACAAAGTGCCACCCCAGGTCTGACCTGGAGAGGTGAGTCCACTCACAGTAAGAACACATCTTTTTAAGGTATTTTTGAGCAATAAAAACATCTGTAATTGAATACATGCACAATGGAAAGTTTTAATGCACACTGAGGAACATTTCAGGTATAGCAATAACATCTCCATGGAGAGGTCACACCCCTCCACTATTTATAATGCTTATGAAATAAAATTGCAACATTCTGATATTATGAAAACATAGAATTGACAGAGTGAAAAATCTCATTTAATTTGACAAAAAAAGCAGACTTGAGCCTTGAGAATTTAATAGGCCAGGCCAGTTCTATAAAAGCTGGAGTATTTCTGCAGCTGTCCATAACAATCAATGCGGACACTAAAACCTCTAAATCTTTCCTCTAAAAGGAATTTAGAGGAAAGATGCCCCTTTTTAAAAAAACAAAAAACAAAAAAAAAAGATGTGCTCTTAAACATGCATTATTACCCATATATATCACTTCCAAAGTTACACAGACGTGTACTCTGCTAGCTAGGAGATAAAGTCCCAGCTCAGAATAATACCAGTTGATTTCATTATTCACTTGCGTACTTATTTTACTTCTTGAGAATTATTGTTTTTCTTAACAATATTATTCCATGTAATTGATTTGACAATTACAACTGGTAAATTACAGCAATTAAAAGTCCCACCTTACCTTTTGAGTTTGAGATTGTCCCCAGGAACAAAAGCAGCAGAGGCTGGAGTGGTGCCATGTCCCAAAGAGCTGCAGTTGGGACAAATCTGCATTTGTGAGTCTGAACGCACCCAAGTGTGTCTGCGCACCTCCACAATCCACATCCTGTTTAACACCACAAACACGGACTAATTTACCCGACAGGTAGAAGTTTAACCACGGCTACTGTGGAGGCTACAAATTGCAACTGCACTGATAAGCAGTTAATTTAGCACTATATTATTTTAACTACAAATGCAAATGTCTTTATTTGTAATGAGTTTTAGTTTTCTCTTTCCAGTTTAACAAATATAAGGACTTTAACATTACTTATTATTTTAAACCGGATTATAAATGGAAGGACTCCAAAGTGAGAGCTCTTAGGGGCTATTAGGACCCACTGTTTAAAAAAGGAAAACAAAAAAAAAACAACTAAAAAACCTCAAATGTACTACTACAACAAAATAGTTTTAGTGACCTCTAGAGGGCACAGATGAGACACATGGAAAAAGCAGCTGCAGGCCTGTGTGCTAGGGTCACATGTCTAGCAGATCCAAGATCCACGTGCACAATTCTTCAAGATGTTGCTGCTCATCTCTGGCTCTATAATCAGATTTAATCCAGATTAAAGAGATCTTGCCACTCGAGTGAACGTTGTTTTGATTGTATCATTGACTTTACTTTATTTCACAACTTCATGTATTCTTATTAAATGTTCATGTTTATCTTATTAAATGTTCACAATTGCATTCTGGATCTGGTTCTTTCAAGCGAGCAGATCAGAAACTAACATCAAGTTAAACTTTTTGAACTTTTTTCTTTAAACTAAATCTTAATCCTAAAAACGTACATAAATGCTTAGGTCTGAACATTACTGTATAATGACAATGTATGAACAAAAAAATTGGCAAACTAAACTAATAAAATATGAGTAATAATGGTAAGAGGTAACAAAATTAAGATTTGTATACACTCCAGTATATTTAAATACCCCACCTCTTTGTATATTTTGTAAGGGAAATGCAGTTTTAAAATGTAACATGCTCAAATCTGCAATATTTCTTTCCAATGGAGACATGTGGCTGTTAGGCATGTATTGTGAAGTGTCTTCTAACTATAGCATATGCCAGTGCTACATCTGTCTTGAGTCAATGGGATTGGTCATTCTTCCCTCAGTTGTACCAGGCTCCAGTGCACTTGATCCACTGTCGGCAGATACAGAATGATGATGAAACGGCTGCTAGCATTATCCTTTTCCCCGCCCCCTGCAGCCTCCTGTTTGTAGGTTACTAAAAGATTTCACCAACCACAGATAAGAAGATTAGAGAGAATTAATGGGTATTCCTTTGTCATTATGGGAATAAATTGATATTTGGTTTTAGATCGAGGGGTGGGGACAATGCCATGCTGTGTCCATAGACGTAAGCGTGTGGGGATGATACAGTGACAATCAGCGTGAACCCGGGAATTCCTGGACCTTAAGCGCTGCACACACAACTGATGTTGTGCATGTTTGAGGAGATGAGAGAGCCGGATCAAGCCAAAATGAGCTGGTGTGTGCGTTTCAGGACAGAATGAGTGCAGCGGACGAGACATGGATGCAGTGAGGGGACAGGGGCAGTGGAGCCACCTCCCTGGGATAGGCGCTGACTAGGTGTAAGGGGTGATCTGGGTCCTCACCATGAGAGTGGTCCTGCTGGCCCTCAGACTCATGTGCATGGCCGAACTGTGGCCTGTGACGCAGCTCAACACCAGCCACTTCAAGAGGAGGCACAAGGAGCACTACCTGGGAGACACCGTCAAGCAGAAGCACGCTGGGTAAGCAAAGAGGAAAAATATACAAGATATTTGTGTTTGTAGGCAGCTAAAATTCAGATTTTAACATGCCTTTAATATTCTGCTAGTGTGGTTGCATAACTCTAGTAATTAAGATGCTTTCCCATTATAGTGAAAGTGGATTGAAGGGGGCAGCACAGGTTACAGGATCATGCAAGGTTACAGACATCATTGAGAAGGCAGTAACAAAATTTACAAATTACAAATTCATTTTTGATTTGTTTTGCAAGCGCACTTATGTAATAGTGCATGTAGTTCTACTCCACATCATACAATTAATTTGTATCAGGCTGTGATCTGACCAGATTAAAATTGAGGTCTCTTCAGGGAAAGTTGTGTCATACTTGTTATATAAATTAAACTGACCAATCAACTGACACTTAAATAAATGTGTTCATGTAAGCCCTAAATGCTGTTCCAACAAGTTCTTAAAAGAGGGTAGACATTGGCTAAAATCATCAGGTCAAAAGGCAAGCTAGAGCGAAAAAATGTTGATGTTTTCTGACACCTCATTCTTGACCTGGTTTGTTAGAAGTCTGTCAGGTCAGTATCTATGCT
Organism: Periophthalmodon schlosseri; assembly: GCA_000787095.1. Taxonomy (NCBI): domain Eukaryota; kingdom Metazoa; phylum Chordata; class Actinopteri; order Gobiiformes; family Gobiidae; genus Periophthalmodon; species Periophthalmodon schlosseri. The sequence goes on along the minus strand of KN483327.1, from coordinate 39,187 downwards.
TTAATTTCCTTTAGGCTTTTCCTTTTAATCAGAGTGCTAAAGTCCAATAAAGCAGCACTAATTCCTACACCAGATGTCTGTCCAAGTGTGTTCAAAAGAGTGGGGCAAAGTTTCACTGTGTCTATTTGTTTTGCAGACGAGTGGATCCTAAGATGAAAAAACTCGACAGCACCAAGTCAATGCTAATTAAGTCTGAGCAGCTGCTTCGAATAGAGGACCATGACTTTGCAATGCGACCAGGATTTGGAGGTGAGATTCTTGCCACTCAACATGTGGAGATGGAGCTGGGCGATATGACAGAAAAATGAAACCCAAATTTTGATAAATCACAATTTTCAATTTGATACTTTGTCTTATCAAAACAAATGGCTTTGAATATTAATTTCCTTAACTAGATAGACTTTTAATAATTGCCACTTAAAAATAATAATCGTCAAATATCTTCCTCCAAACCAAATTTAATTTATTGCACAGCTCTATGTGGACATATTCAAGATGGAAAATGTTCACTCCTATTGTTGTTTTGGTTTCATTTTAGTTTTTATTCTATGTAATGTCTGGCTAACTCCATAAGGTTAAAGTAGGTTACTGTGTTATCTTTGGTATTATGCCTTCAAAAAAACTCAGTGACCTAGATTGTGTGCTGTGTGAGACAATGATTGTACCCAGTAGAACAGATAAAATTGTCTAAATCTCTGGGGGGGAAATTAAATGCTACTGTTTTAGAAAACTGCTTAGGTTTTGCAATGATTACATTTTAGTAAGTCAAAAAACAGAAGATGGAGGGACTAGGACATCCCAAGAATAAGCAGGAGTAGCTAGAAGTGACTGAATTCAGGCATTTTAGTTTAAAAAGTTACCGTGACTCATTGTCAGTACTTCGCTTATTTTCTCTATAAAGAAAGCTTTGTCATAAGAAATATGGTTTTTCAGTCCAGTTTGGCAGACATTTTATCAGCAGTATATAATGCAAGTCATCTTTGTAAAATGGTCAGGCTTTTAATATAGCTGTGTGGTTCTAATCCTCTGATCTTCATTAGATAATGGCAAAGAGAACATGATGTCTATAGCACACTATACGTTCACTGTATTATGCTGCTGCAGCGGGAGGTCCTTTAATGTAGTATGTTTATGATATGAGAGCTTTTTACATAGAATGCAGGCAGCTTGTATGACACAGAATTGCCAGAATATTTTATATACATAGTAGTTTTTATGTATTTATTCTTAACAGAATTCATTTTCAAAGTCTGAATGGTTCCATAAATGTTTCAAAAAACATGTAAGATAGAATTTTTAAAAAGTTCAGGGCGGCTGAGACGGAATAAAATGCTTGTAAATTAGGATTACAGAATGCTTCTATTTTTTCTACTCATGGCATACATCTGTATATCATATTTAATCTGTGATTTCTGTGTTGTAAGCTTCTAGCGAGGCACAAAAAGACAATAACAAAACAAGTACAAGTGTTGAGTGTTGCGACAATAGCTGTCTGTCAGTGTGTGATGTAACTACACAATACATGCTTCAGAGGATTAGGAGGATGATGGTACAGCTGATGATTCATCCTGGACCAGTATAATGCCTCTGTTTTTAGGTTTGCTGTCTCTAAAAACATCTCATGTAGTTTAGGATTAACACATAAACATCAATGACATTTCAGCACATGAATGTCATCTCACTACTATCATTTAATCTTTTGCAGGTGGAGCCCTCCCTGTGGGCATCGATGTTCAGGTGGAGAGTATTGACAGCATATCTGAAGTCAACATGGTAAGTACTCTTGCATTGTCCAGTATTTCTGTTTTCACCGTCCCTTATCCCTGCCCACTGCTTTATACCATTCTTTGTACTTTGTGATTCTGAAAAATTCAGAATCCATGTCATACATGTCGGGTTCAGAAATGTGGTGTTGGCAATTTTAAACACTAAAAGTAAAGTAAATAAAAATCTGCTGCTTGCTACGACAGAGTTCCACTATGAGGAGTTTTGAACTGGAAATCAATGGACCAGTTTCTATGATGCTGTTTAGAGCGATTGTGATTTAAAATGAAGAAAATATGTAATGCTGATCTATTATGGTTTAATACTAAATGCCTCCCAAAAGCATAATGTCTTCATTAAGCATTGTACCTAATGTTGTTTGTTTTGTTTTGCTAAATAAATGCTCTACACAGAGTAGTGCTTTATATTAGGTAACTGGCCATAACTCTGCATTGGGGCTGAAAGATTAATCACAATCGAATCGAAATTTGAACATATACACATATTGGAACTATAGCATAGCACTTAGCACATTGCAAAGGATGCATAATTTATAATTCAGTCTTATTCTGCATAAAAACTGCTAACCCCGTAATTTAGAAGTGTACAACTGATTAGTTTTGCAATTCATATTTCAGTCTTTTTGTCTATTTTTCTGGACACGTTTGAATTGTAAACTTAACAGAATCCTACTGTTAAAGTACAAATCTCATACTCACAATGCCTGTCAGAAAAATCGCAATTGGATTTGTGAAAATATCGTTCAGCCCTATTCTGCATTATAACTTGCAGCTCAGAATCAGCATTTGAACTACCTTATGCTATTATTGTAGGACTTCACCATGACATTGTACCTGAGGCATTATTGGCAGGACATCCGTCTGGCCTTCCCGTCCAGCAGCAACAAGAGTCGGACTTTTGACGCTCGTCTTGTGAAGAAGATCTGGGTTCCTGATGTGTTCTTTGTCCACTCCAAACGCTCCTTCATCCATGACACCACTATGGAGAACATCATGCTGAGAGTGTATCCGGACGGCCATATCCTGTACAGTGTCAGGTAGGAGAGGGCTATAGTGACTAAAATTAATATCTTGATTATTTTTTTTTATTATCTTGATAACAATATTCAGGCAATATTTTAATAATGCATCAGAAATCTGCTAAAATGTTGCTGTACATCTTTAGTTTTGGTTGAGGATCAAGTATTGCACATATCGTGAATGGACCATAAAATAAACAACAAAAGGGCAGAAATATCACTTGGTTTGGGAGATTACTCTACATGTTTCTGATTCTTTTGAGGTGATTTTTAATAGTTTAGTTTTAATTGTAGACAATACACTCAATATTCTAATTTGGCATATCTCCAAAATTGTGGTCTTGTCCAATTTTTTTAATTTCTCTCCCACCTCTGTCAGGTAAGCAACGTGTGTCAGTCTATGTAACTAGACTATTAAAAAGCATGCAGAGCGGTCAGAGCATTTAGAAGAGCTTACCAGCCTCAGTAACATGAGCCTGCACAGCCGATGAGTCTCTTTCAGCCACAGATGTTGACAATATGGCGTCTCAGTGACAGCTTGTGGAAAACCTGTCATCACGTTATCGACCAGAAAAACTAAGTCATTCACAGACGCAAGCACACATTTTCTATACAATTCATCAGACGATACAATTTGTCTATATTGGCAATATTGCAGTCATTTTGACAAATGGTGGTGGATTTGAAAATCAGCCATGTAGGTACTTTTAAGGTATGGCTGGGCGATACAGTGATAAAAATTCAATTGTGATCTCATCCCTGTTGACAATCTGCTATTTTGGTCATAATCATTTTGGCATATTGTGACTCATTATTTCTCTAGTTAATGCAGCTGTTTGCTCAGAGACACTTCTCCAATTGATTAGCCTCTGTAAGGCTTGGAGTTGGAGACACCTGGGTTTAGCCAATCAGTGAAGTGTGAACTTTCAGAAGATGATGACTTTATTTACCTCTTCGAGGCAATAGAAAAATGTAGAAAGTCGTGATAAAAATCGAAATTGTGATCTGGTTCCATGAAATTCTTTTGTGATATCACCCACCCCTATTTTAAAATACATTCACTAGCTTGCACTAGCAGACAAGAATAGAAAAGACAAAAGATAAACAAAAAGTACGTACATTTTTTGTTGAATATTGCAGGTAATCTTGTCTATGCAATTGTAAGGGCTTCTTCTGGTCCACAGTATTAACTGTCCACTTGCATTGCTCTTTAGGATCACAGTGACTGCTTTGTGTTCAATGGACTTCAGTAGTTTCCCACTGGACACACAGAACTGCTCATTGGAGCTGGAAAGTTGTAAGTAAAAAGCAACTTTGTTTATGTAATCTGTATTTTTGTTTGCTTTCAATTGTGTGTACCTGCTCTTACAAAACACAGCATGCTTGTAAACATAATTTCAATCTTTGTACTAAAAATAACCCTATCAGTGTGACCCACATTACCATTTTACACAAGTGATGAGTAAATCTGATAAATTATGATTGTTTGATGAGACCTGATCTAACACTGGATATATTTAGACATTTTTACTGTGGCTAAAATAAACAAGTACAAAGCATGGATCCTGATGAAGGAGAATTATTACTTGCATAGTTGTGTTAGAAAGTCTGACCTTGCATGTTTTCCCATGTTGTTGAAGATGCATACAATGAGAATGACCTCATGCTCTACTGGAAGAACGGGAATGACTCCTTGAGGACGGATGAAATGGTACTTTCACAGTTTTTCATTGAGGACTTCCAGCCTTCCTTTGGGCTCGCCTTCTACAGCAGCACCGGTATGTGAAGATGCCTCTGGGTTACACCTGCTTTGGGGTAAACGATATTACCATAAGCAACGATATTTCCTTAAGCAATCTACAAATACTACAAATTTTGATCAAAAGTATAGTCTAGTCTATAGTAGAAAATGTATTTTATTTCACTTGGTCATTTAAAGTGACACTCTTAATCTTATGTGTTAAGTACAAACTGAATATTATTTATTAAATTGCAGGTCACAACATTTAATAATACGATATAATTAATCATGGTACCACTTTTAAATACCTACACTTTAATTAGCCTTTGGTGATTCTTGAGAGTCGGAACAAAACGGGTCTAAAACATAGCGATTTGTAGAAAAATATTTTCAAAATATCATAATTGGCATACTTATAAAGTTACATCTAAGGGAGATTTGTATACTGGAGCTATTTATTTGAAAATATTTTTTACATATTTGAAAAATTTGGACCTAAATGAAAATTTTGAAGTCAAGGTAATTTCTTGTGTCCTCTGCCAGGTTTCAGAGATTTCACCTGCCCAGAAAACATTTATACTATTTATGTGAATACAATTGCATTAGATTGAAAAGAGATTAGGTTAAAAGGCTTTAAAAATTAATGCCTATGGCAACCTTGTTAAAATATTTATCTTCAAAACTCAGCTTGTCAAAGTAGTGTCCCGTCTTTTTATCAACTCCGTCAGACATTTTGAAAAACCTCATGCTCAGACAGTAATATTATCTAAAGCTCTGAGGATCTTGCAGTGTATCATATATGTTTAACAAGGGAAAAATATGTATTTTTGTCAACTCAGACATAAAATCTGATGGAGCTGACGACTGATTGACGGAGTAGACTAGTCGCTGATGGAGCTGACAATGTACCTGTAGCCTCTAAATGTGCTGCTAAAATTTTATTTGTGAACTTAGATATAGGTTAAATGGCAATTTCATGGTTTCATATAATATATATTCATGTAGCATAAATACAATTTTTATAACGTCAAGATAAATGTGCGATGGAGTTGGCAATTTAGGCTGAGTTTACAATCCATCAATTTAAGAAAAGCGAGAATTACACATTTAATTCTTCATTTACAAAAATGCATAATTGAATAGATTATTCAATTTTTCATCTCTTGAAATGGTATTGTCTGTTGTCACTGCTATAGATCAATCGTGCTGTGACACTAGCGCTTCAAATGGCCTAATGCAAAGTAAGAATAATAGGGAAACACTGGAGGGGCACTGGAGAGGTAGAGGAGGATAAAAGGTGGATGCAGACCCAGGGACGTG
>KN483327.1:11520-33244 GCA_000787095.1 Periophthalmodon schlosseri | reverse complement strand
CTCCTATAGTTAGTTTGGTGGTTGGAATTTAAATAAATGTCACTGATGTGAAGTATGGTTGGTGTCAAACCTGTAGCATTTGTTTTGATCTGGATTCAAACATTTGTCCTCAGGTTTTTATCAGTTCTGTCAGCTCTGTGCATTTGGTGGGTGTTTTTGTCATTTTTTTTAAAGAAACTTGACTATTGTAATTCAGTTTATGTAGTTTAAGTAGTAAGGGGTATATAATATATATATATAACATTAAAATAGAGATTGAGATATGAAACTTGAATGTACCTGAAAGTATAAAATTACAATTTATGTTTTCAGATATAATTTAATTACAACATAGATTGTAATAAAAAAATTCGTTGGACTGTAATAAACTTTTGTGTGCCTGACAGAGTTGACAATATTTGAATGATATTGGTAATTTTATTAGGAAAAAAACTGTTCTTTTGCATTTCTGAACAGCTCAGATCTTACTATATATAATCATATAACTCTCATAAATGTAGAAAGCTTTTGAAAAATATCATTTTCATCACCTTAATACAGCATCAACAAAGGCTTAATTCATAATGAACAAAAATGTATTGGCATTACTTCAGGCTTAGTAACTATGAAGTAAGGGGTAAAACGTAAGGGTTATGATTAAGGGTAGGTTTTATTAAGTAGCCTGAATCATACATTTGTTCATTATGAATTCATGCTTTATTAAGGCTATTAAAATGTTGTTATTCTAATATTACTATATACATTTTAAAATGAATTAATGATTGATTACACCAATTGTATAATAAACACAAAAAATACCTGAACTAGTGAAATGTAATTTTCCACAATATTTTAATAATAAATGTAATATTGTGAGATTTGTCTATTCTACCGGTATATAAAAACAAGCATTTTTTTGTCTTTTAATATGCTCACTTCATTTAGCAATGCATATTTTCAGATGTTCTTACAGACTACGAAAGTTGTTACATAATAGTTGGCTTTTGTCAGAGTATTGGACTATGGAGTTATTTTTAAACACTCTGTCGCATTTCTGTCTTGTGGGAGAAAAAGTGAGATTTTCTTTAGTTTGAAATAATATTCAGAGAACATGTGTCATCAGACCGATTATTACATAACACCAGCCCAAGACACACCGACCACTGGATTGTAAATAATCTGTTTACAAATGTTTATCTCTTTCGCAATGCTCTGCTGTCTGTCTGTTACAGGGTGGTACAATCGACTCTATATAAACTTTATTTTGAGGAGGCACATTTTCTTCTTCATGCTACAGACGTATTTTCCAACAATGCTCATGGTCATGCTGTCCTGGGTGTCCTTCTGGATCGACCGGAGAGCTGTACCGGCTCGGGTCTCTCTAGGTAGACTAAACTAGTTATTCGACCGCCTCTTCTAAAATGCATATTAAGATTTGGTTTGTAACACTTTAGTTTTGGGTCCACATATTAGTATTAATTTGTATGGTATTTAGTGATTACACAGCTATTGGTTATAAAACATTTATTAATGCTTATTATTGTGCATGCTCAAAAGCATCTTTTACTAATAATGATAATGAACCGTTTTAATGGGAAAAAAATAATGGCCTTAAACAAATGGCCTTAAGTGTAAATACTAACAGGGAAGTAATTAAGCACTTGATATGCTTTTACTATTAATTAGCAAGTAATATGTGGTAAATAAAATAGTGTTACCATTGTGTTGTATAATAGTGCTTTAACCACTTTTGATTGCACACACTGCAATCAAGTTGGTAGTTGTGGTTGCAAATGGCAAATTGCCAGACTCAGATGCACATGCTCAGGCAACTGAGCTTCAAAACTCTATGAAACTGCCAACTGCTATGTAGGGCTGTGCAATTAATGAAACATTAATCAAGATGGGGTCTTTTTTTATTGAGATGTCTACAGCCAATCCCCCTTCAGTAAAAGAATGTGGTTTAGAGCAAATTTCAGACTTTGTAGGATGACATTTGATCATTAAAAGCCAAGTTTTTTTTTTTAGTTGTACAAATAATATAATACATTTTGCCAGCCCTAGTCCTATCTCATAAAACTACAGAATCCGCAACTAAAACTAATTTGCATCACAGACAGTCAGTATTGATATACAACTCTAAATATTAAGAAATTAGATGAACATATATATGAAGTTATTTTTGTGTGTCTAGGCATCACGACAGTCCTGACCATGTCCACCATCATTACTGGGGTGTCCGCCTCGATGCCACAGGTGTCTTACGTCAAAGCTGTGGACATTTATCTTTGGGCCAGCTTCCTGTTTGTGTTCCTGTCTGTCATTGAGTACGCAGCAGTCAACTACTTCACAACAGTGGAAGAAATGAAGAAGCTCAAAAGGGCAAAGGTCAGAAAGATTAATATGTCAATCAATTTCTCTATCACAAAAATATCTCCACTATTAAAAATATGGCAAATGTGATGACTATATGTTCAATAGATAGGGAAATCAGGTTCTATTCTATTTTTAATACACATCTAAAGCTTGTCTAAACATCCTGTGAAACTGGATTAAACAAGGACAAAACCAGGATGAATTAAAACAGGGCTATAACAGGACAAGCAGTAACAAGGCTGAAACTACTTTCAAGCCTAAACCAAGTCAGGAAGCTTCCTGTGTTTGCACAGTGTAATTCGCTCAGATTACACCTACATTTTGTAGCAATTCATGCTGTACCATAAGAATATTTGTCTACATTGCATTGATGTGTATGACTGAGATGTTTTCTCTCATAGGTGCCTGCTTCCTTCAACAATGCACAGGCCATGGCTTTTGATGGCTGCTTCCATGACAATGACATAGACTTGAGCTCTTTCCCAGAGAGTACTCCAAACACAGAGAGGAACACTCGGGCGCGTAACTCCACTGTGTCCTCCCCCACAGAGAACACACGGCTCCGCTGTAAGCCCCCTTTAAAACGCCACCTCAGCTTCATCATGAGCCACAGCTACATGATCGACTCCTACTCCAGAGTCATCTTTCCCCTCACGTACCTGCTCTTCAACATCATCTACTGGAGCTTGTACTCATAGGATAGTCCTCTGGGCCAGGATTCCTGAAGTTCGGAAAACTAAACAATAAATGTACAGAGTGGATTGCACAGCTTATGTTCTTATCAAATAACTATGTTGTTAGATGCATGAATTTTATAAGATGAAGAATGTATGTTATTTGTCTTCTACTGTAAATAATTACTGTGTACAACTTCTGTAATAAATACACACTCCTAAATATAATCTTTAGGGGTTATATTTGGACAATGGACTTATTTTGCATAATATAATAACCATTAGTGAATGGTTGAGGGGGACCAAATATGGGAAGATGGGATCATATATTGAGTTAAACTGAGTTGCATAACAATACGCTTTTGTAAACCAGACAAATGCTCACTTCTTCACATCCGATTGGTGAATAATGTGATGAAGAGGCCCAGCTTTTGGGGAGCACAAGAACAGAACTGTATTGACTTTTTGCTTTCACGATCGGGGAACCTGCCCAAAATTGAAGATCACAACATCCATTTTCTATTTCATCCAGTTTTAGGGGATCAGACAGTTTACCAAACCATGCAACTTTTGCACTCCGTAACATTTGTTTCTGGTTCAACATTGTTCCTAGAGGTAACAAATTGACCAGAAGACGCCACAAGGGCAAGAGCTTTACGCAAAAATGCAAATGTCTAGCAGTGAAAATGTAGTTTTATGGCCCTGTCACATATCTTTAAATGCTCTATACATGCTACATGCTCATTTCCCCTGTTAAGAATATATTTTACAGGTTAATACAGTGCATTTTGTCACTTACTGATCACACTTGCCACAATAGTCATTGGCAAGCAATAATATGGCCTCTCACAAAGACTATTTAGTGGTTATTGTGAATGTATAGCACCCCCTTGTGTGCTTACATATAACTACACACCAACGTTCTCGTTTAGGACCATTTTTAAACGACCAAAATCTACCTGTCTGACTTCTCATGACTGAAACTTGACACAAGGAAACACTAGCTGCCCTACGCCTGAACAGATGTGCAGGTAGATGGATGCAATATACAATACAATATACAAGCTGAATACTCTTGGTTTTAAAAACATCATTTATGTTTTGAGATTATCGTAACACATTTCCAGACACCTTATTTCTTAAAGCTAAACAGAGTAATTCATTAGTTTCAATTGCTGAAAAAATTCTATCTGGAATTTACAGCTCAGTTACAATTACACATTTGTCCAGTTATCTTTTCCATTGCACTGAAACAGCTCATTTCAGAGGACACATAATCAGTTTGCATTATTCGCCCAGATTAAGTCACTATAGATTATAGGGTGTAGCCCAAATGAGGTAGTTGCATGTGAAACAATGATCAGAAATGATCTGTAATCATAGGCTTTGCAGTGAGTTAGTTTGACCAGTTCCTCCCACTCCAGGAACAGGTGCAGGACAGGACAGCCAAAGAGTTTGGTGCGTGACTTTTGTGACGCAACACAGACATTTCTCAATGCACTGAATGTCTCCATGGAAACATATTTAGACACACCCAGAGGCACACCTTGACGCGTGAATAGAGAAATATACCAAATACCAAATACTCCCCAACTACTATTGGATTAATATGTGTTTGTAACAGCGTGCGTCAAATGCTTTTGAAACGAATTCAGTCCTACAGTCCTAGTAGTTGTGTTTAGTAGTAGTTTAGAGTAGAGACAGATTTTGACAGAAGAAGTTGGCCTATGTTGATCATTTTTGGGGCGGGGTTTTGGCAGGTAATCTCATGACAAAATCAGTTGTACAGTTGTTAGCTAACTAAACGGGTATCTTGTGAAGTAAAACTGAAGATGGACGTCTAGTCTGTGTAAGAACGTCTACTCTGTGTACATTTTACCTTTTGGATTTAATGCTCCACCAAAATGAGAAGAAAGCCATGAAACTTGCAGATGTCTATTCCAGAGGGGGTCGTTCCCGGCGCATGGTCCTGCCTCTCAGGTAGAGTCTCTATGAAGGTGTCAGTCACTATATAGGCACTGCATCATAAGATACAAAAATATATATTCACACGCATAAGTATAAGATTTTTTTGGGGAAAAATAATTTATAATTGAATTCTAAAGTATATTGCATAGACATTACATTACATTACATTACATTACATTATGCAACACTTAACACCACTTAGTCTTAAATATTTTCCTAATAATTGTAAGAAATCTGTATTCTATAAGCATCATGCCAAAATGTGTGACAGTGTCATCTTAGGTAGTGTAGATTTTTTTTCTATTTATTGGTGTTGTCGAAGTCAGCAGAGCTCAAAGCAGAGGAGAAATGTCATGTTGTGTCATGATGCAGCTTGTGACAATTGGTCATCTCAAAATAAAGCATACAGATTTTATTACTTAACTTCTTTGTAGTTATTCTGCAAAACATTCTGTATCACTCAACTTTATTTACTTTATTATAATATCAAGAGCCCCGGGACATGTGCTTTTATGTGGCTCTTGGTGATAGCTTCATACAGTCTAGTCTAGTGAAACCATTATAATAATATTTGCAGTCTTTCCCAACTGTACAGGGACTTAATGTTTGTCCTGCTCTAATGCACTATATTTCTAGGTGTGACCAAGTCTAGCACCTGATAAGATAGCCACACAGAATCTTGAATTTTAAATGTTTCAGTTTCAAAGATTAGATACAAATTAAACATCCAAATAAAAAGTCAAAATGAAAACATTTTATTCTTTAGTTCTTTAGTTCTAGAGTACAGACCAAATGCGTTACTAACTTATTTCCTTGTCATTTCCAGATTTTATTTCCCACAGTATTTGCGGATACACCTGGTTCTCGCACTATGTGCAGGTAAAATGTGTCCTTAGAAGTTACATATGTCCCTTAGGTAGTGTTATGTAGTTTACCTCTGCCTAAACAAGTTCTATTTTTAAAACTCACATCCCTCACATACCAGCCCAGCTTTGTAATTTGCACATTCATCCATGCCCTTAGAGTTTTTAAGTGAACATAACCTGTTCTTCTAGTCTCTGTTGTTAAAGCATAGAGACGTCACAATAATGCAGTTTCCATGTGGAGGTGGAAGTAACAATACATTATTACTGTATCAAATGCAATGTAGCATTTGTTTGATACTGTCTTTTGCCAACAGGAGGAACTGATGCGGATGTAATTGACAGTAATTGTAAAGATTTTGTGTTGGACAGTCACAGTTAATCTGATGATTAGAGAGTAGCTGATTATACCTTTATCATTGCAGGACAGTGCTATTCACAGGGTTCAGCTTCCCGTTTATAGGTTCCATCCTTCAAATAATATAGTTTTGAATTGTTTATTGCCATGGGAACGGTGCTAATTTTTCATTACTTTAAAGCTCTTTTATACATACCTTGTTGCTCTGTGTAGAATTTGTCTTTTTGATAATACCTTTTCTTCCTTAGGTTATGCAGCTCCTGCCTCTGCACAGTCTGGTCAAGGTAAAACTGTCTGAAAAGAAAGACACAGCAGTTACAACAAAATACAAAGATAAAACATTTCAGTATATTTTTTAAGCATATAGGAAATGGTTTACATACATTGTACTGTTACTTTACTGTTTGTATTTATTATTGCAGGAAGAAATATTGTCTATTTTATTGAAGTCACAGTGGAAGCAACAGAATCAGGAACAAATGAACAAGCCATTCATGACTGGGTACGTAAATCAAAATAACAGATATGCATAAATACATATACATAATGGTCATATGATTTGTGTTGTATATTTCTTTCAGCTTCAGCCAGTGTTTGAAAACAATCTACAAACTTGTGCAACAACAGCAACAACAACACCCACAACCTTAACAAGTACATTTGTTACAAGCACTGCTATGTCAACCACATCAGAACAAAACATAACAAGTGATACAACTGTTAGTGCAAGTACTACTGCTAGTGCTACTAGTGCAGTTACTACTACAATGAGCGCATCTGCTAGTACTGCTACAAGCGCGCCTGTCAGTACTACTACTAGTGTTGTTTCTACTCTAACAAGTACATCTGCTAGTACTGCTACAAGCGCGCCTGTCAGTACTACTACTAGTGTTGTTTCTACTCCAACAAGTACATTTGCTAGTACTGCTACAAGTGCAGCTGTCAGTACTACTACTAGTGTTGTTTCTACTCCAACAAGTACATTTGCTAGTACTGCTACAAGTGCAGCTGTCAGTACTACTACTAGTGTTGTTTCTACTCTAACAAGTACATCTGCTAGTACTGCTACAAGTGCAATTACTACAAGTGCAGCTGTCAGTACTACTACTAGTGTTGTTTCTACTTCAACAAGTACACCTGCTAGTACTGCTACAAGTGCAATTATTACAAGTGCACCTGTCAGTACTACTACTAGTGTTGTTTCTACTTCAACAAGTACACCTGCTAGTACTGCTGAAAGTACTGCTACTACTCTGACTACAAATATGCCAAGCACAACTGAACAACCAAAATCAACATCAACAACCATTGTAACAACGCCAAAGACAGACACAATTACTACTACTGACACAGTAACACTCATCACCACAGTGTTAACATCGACCTTAGCAGGAGTCACTACACTGGATACAGGTGGTGGAAAGAACAGACCATCAAACAATCCCAACGAAAACTCTGTGAAACTGATACGGAAGGCTCGAGAAACAAGGTGGTTTTCAGTAATAGTTAAAATGTTGCATCATTTAATGTGTTTTTAGATTTTTTGTATTTTTAATGTCACAAATGTGTTTTTCCCAGTGTGATTACAAAAGGACTTTTTAATGTAAGAAAAACTATTCTATTTAATCTTATTTATCTATTTAATGGTACACTCTGTAAGTTTTCTGATGCCATCTTCTTGTCTTCTTGGAGATGCTATTGCTTTCCCTGGAATGATTCTCAGTATGGCATTTTACTTTCTATTTTGCATTTCTACAACTACATGTGTTGCTCAGAAATATTTTGAAAGAAATGCATTCTTACTGTGAGCGGGGTCACCTTTCCACAGATCTGACTTGTAACTTCTGGTGTCTGGTGGTGTCACCTGTTTGTCTCCATGGAGATGGACATGTTTAATACCATACTGTGGAACATTCTAGGCACGTAATACATCTCCATGGATACAAGCAGGTGGTGGATGCTCCATCAGAAAGGCTACATAGTGCACCTTTAAGAAAATGTTAAATGCTCCTACAACAATTAAATGAATGTCTCTTTGGATTTTTTGCAGTTTTCTGAGGTAGACTGTGGTGACAAAACATTTTTTACGTAAGATTTGTTTCCCTTTTTAACTTAAGTATGTTAAGCTATAATAGTCCCGCCATATCATGATTTGTTTATTTGTTCAGAACGGCCACTTGTTTTGTGTCTGTGACACTGGAGGATAGCGTTGACCCTTGTTGCATCCTGCGAACTCTCTGTTCAGCCAGTGAATCATACACCAACTTCACCATGACATGGAAATGTGCAGGAACAGCAGGTAAAACAGAGATACCATCTCAATATGTTAAAGAGCTATTGCATATCATCATTTTAATATCACCGGTAATTAATATTGTACTCTCCTAATATATTCAAACCGGTCCATAATATTGTTTTTGCCCATGTAAGGTCTTCTTCCAAATACAAATGACATGTGCAGTAATCCTCCAGAAAATATCTGCGTTTATACAGGACAAACAAGTGCAAAATGGTAAGATTTTTAAATGTCATTTGCATGTGAATTTGTGATAAACATTTTAACTAGAACTGCTGTTTTTTTTTGTTTTTTTTTTATCAGTGATGCATATGAAATTCTTCAAAGTGCAGGTAATGGAGCAGTGCTATTGCTTTCATTGAAATTTCAATGTAACTGTTACAAATTGATTATCCAACAAATCAACACACTTCTTATTTCCTCTGTTCATTTGAGGCACATTTCTTTATATTCGTGTTTTATGCCTTCCAGAAAACAAATGCAATTGCTCAGCTTACTGCAGTAACACAGGTTAGTCTGTTTTTTTAATCAAATAAGATGGATTATCATTTCCTAACTAATAAAGTCTTCCATGTTGTGCATTTTCAGATGCATATTACCTCTTCAGTATAACAACAGAAAATCCCTTGATAACTGAATCAACCGTTCTCTTGCTAGTACGTATCAGAATGTAGTTTTGTACCTTTTTCCTGGCACCAAAAAAATGTTTAAGTCTGTAATAATAAGTCTATTATTTCAGCTTTCAAGTGTGACAAATACAACTGGATGTCCTTTGTAAGTCTAACCTACACTCCCTAAACATTAAGATGCCTTTTTCAGAAGTATAACACTAATTTTCTATTTTTTTGCGATATTATGATATTAGTTGTCCACCTGAAATTACATCTAGTTACAAGGTAATCATTTTCTACATCAGTGCCACAATCTCAATTAGATATATGTTTTAATATAATGGTGGTTTCCTTTTAGAATGCTAGCATTGCCTGCAACGCCACGTGAGTTGAAATTTGCCTCATTGTGTCGTCAAAATGTGTCGTGTAAAGTCATGTTGATTCATATTCTCTAACAGATCTCCAGCCACCTGCACAGTGCTTGTACTCTTCACCAAGGAGGTTTCTATCTGTGACTTGTCGGAATTGGTCACAACTTACCTTGGACAACAAAACATTACTATAGATGGGTTGTTGAGGCGGGCTGGTATGTGGTCACAAAGTTACAGTTTAATAGTTGGACTAATTTATATGTAAAATATCTGAAGTGATTTCCTGTATGTTACATAGCAATCTGTGGAAAAGCAGATGCTGATCAACTATTACAGTCCTCATATAAAGTAGTGGAAGTAAATATAAAACCCGATAAGTTCTGCAGGACCATTAAGGAGTCAAAATTTGACAGTTGGTTTGTATTGGAGCAGCTGTCTAACTTGACATTTAAATAGACAGTGATGTAAAATAGATATTTTCCTCTTGCTTCTCTAGTCAACCAGAAGAGACAGTGATTGTAATGCTGAATGAAAAGTGTGATCTGGCAGAAGGTTAGTAGGCTACTTACTACTTTTCCAAAAAAGTACAATGTAATATTTCACACTAAAACACTAAACAATGAAAATATATAATTAAATGTCAGGAAAACATAGGAAACAATTTCAGTAAACTTTCAAGAAGTTATATGACCAACTGTATTAGATCATAATGTAAAGTTTAGTAAGTAGTAAGTCATTTATAGACTACTGTGCATTTATTACCTAATTTACTTAAATGACTTTTAATTGCATTTGCTTGTTTAATACTGTTTGTAGTAGGCCTATGTCTGAATCTTGTGTTCTCTTTGTATGCCATGATCTATTGAGCAGACAGCTTGGCAGCAGCTAATGCATTACTGGAAATGACCAAAGATGCCTCTAAGCTGAACTCCAGTCAAATTAATCAACTAGTGTCAGCACTGGAAAATCTTCTTTCGGGCCCCAATGTCAGCCTGGCACTAGGAAACACCAGTGTAGAAATTGTCAGCAATCTTCAAAATGCAACCCTGGAAGCAGTGGACGAATCCAAAAACAGGTCTGGTCTGGTACAATACCTGTACAAGAGTTTGTGACAATAGTACCTTATTGACATTTATCTCTTTTAGAATCATGGGAATAGTTGATACAGTTGGTCAGAAGTTGGTCCTCAGGAATTCCACGGAGTCCATCCTGAGTGAAGCTGTGGCTCTTTCTGTGCAAAAGGCAAATGGGACAAACTTTGAGGAAACATACTTCTCCATCTCAGATCCAAACAATGTACAGGTTGGCTATTTGATATTTATAAATAATATTAACAACTGCACTTAGTAACTTTACTGGTGGGGGCATGTCATCTGCTTTTCTCCGTGGAGATGATATTGCTTTGCCTGTAATGTTCCATAGTATGGTATTATCTATCTTGCATTAATTCAACAACAATCCTACATTGTTTTTACCTTGAAAAACATTCGTTCTTAATGTGATGGATGTCGTCTTTGCGAAGTGCTGGCCTGAATAGTAACACAGAGCAACTTTATCTGAAATGTCATAACAATTTTATCATTTCAATTGACGTAATAAGCTATTTTAGACATTCCTGCAAAATGGGATCTGAAAGCTAAAGATAAAACTTTACGAGTATTTTGATTGATGAAACTCTGCACCTGTCCCTTACAGGTGGGGTCCAGTGCCACACGTGCAGTGACAGAGGACTCCTCTGTACCTCAAGGCTCCATCAGGCTGCCGCAGACCCTCACTGAAAACCTCTCAGCGGAGGAACAACAGATGGTGTCCAGGGTCCAGTTCAACTTCTACCAGAAGAGCACACTATTTCAGGTGTACTATTTCATTGTTGATTATTTTAGCCATAGTATACAGCTGTAGCTCCTCGTTGTTCACACCAAGTAGCCCACCACCTCAGAAAATGTAGGAATAAATAAATAATGTGAATAAAACTGGTTCAATGCATGGCTCAAAACAGAACCAAAAAGGCAAAAAAAAAAAAAAATCCAGTTAAAAATGTACAGATAGGCCTACCTGCTCTCAGATGTAGTTAAGTAAAAAGTAGGCCTATTCATTGTAAAATAAATTTCAGTAAAGTAAAACTACTTTTTGTACTTTGTTACTTTTCACTGCTACAAAAAGGTTAGGCTATAAATCATTTAGTTTCTAAGTACGAAGCACGAGCACATAAGTCCTGTGCTCAGATCTCTGCACTGGCTCCTGTGGCTCAGAGAATAGACTTTAAAGCAGCTCTGCTTGTTACAAGTCTCTCCATGGCCTAACTCCAAAGTACATCTCCGACATGTTAGTGCCATAGAACCAATTCCACACTCTGAGGACTTCAGGGACCGGCCTCCTGCTGGTGCCCAGAGTCAAGACTGGGGAACATGGGGAATCAGCATTTCAGTTTTATGCAGCTAAAACCTGGAACTGTCTTCCTGAAGGTGTGAGACAGGCCTCTACTTTGACAATGTTTAAATCCAGGCTCCAAACAGTTCTGTTTAGCTGTGCATATGACTGAAAGGTTTTTATTCTGCACTTTTCTCCTTTAATGTAAATTTTATGATGATTATTTGTGATTATTAATGTTTTGATTTGTTGTATTGTGATTTTAATGTCTTTCTTATTCTGTAAAGCACTTTGAATTACCTTGTGTACGAATCGTGCTATACAAATAAACTTGCCTTGCCCTGCCTAATAAATATACCCAATCCAATGCACATCCCGAAAACGTGGTAATGTCTCATCTATAAACAAAAAGGAGTACTACTAAACCTGGACTGAACAATGACCACACCAATCTGATGCAACAAGATTGAGTCTTAATGGTGACAGACACATCTGTAATACTGTCTTATTTCATTACAGGACAAAGCTTTGGGGAAAAGAATACTTAACAGTGGGATAATCGGAGCACGTGTTTCCAATGTGACAATCTCTGGGCTGCAGCACGATATTATTATTAATCTAAGAAACACACAGCCTGTTCCTGTAAGTTATTTTTATTTGTGCATCTGTGTAAGACTACAACTTGTCATTACTAGTAGTAGCCTATTCATAATCTCAGTAGTCTATAAATAAATGAACATAAGTGGCAATCTGCTCTATTTACGTAACAGTTGCTTCTATAATACATAAATCTTTGGTAACCATTGATGTCTGTGTGGTGTGCACTGTGCATGTGTTACTCTAAGTGCTCTCATGTTGCTTAATTTTAATTCCAGGCAAATTATGCGGCTTCATGCGTGTTTTGGGATTTCACATATAATGGTAGGTTTTTATAGATATAGCCTTAGTGAATATGCAAAGTCTAAAGAACAATATAAGTTATATTTATTTTCCAGATGGATCAGGTGGGTGGAATTCAAAAGGATGTTCTGTCCGAAACACTACAGACAGTGAGACCATTTGTAGCTGCAACCATTTAACAAGTTTTGGAATACTTCTGGTAAGTTTAACCCTAACCACATAAAAGTTATATGACATATTTATGAACCATTTTGTTTATGCATTTATTGTCTTAGAATCCTAACAGGGAGGAGATTACCAGTCGACTCCAGGCCACGATCCTTACCTTTATTACATACATTGGCTGTGGCATCTCTGCAATATTCTTGGCTGTTACCCTCCTCACTTACTTAGCTTTTGGGTGAGCGCCATATGAATTCCTGCATTATTGTTATTATTGGTGATCAAAATGTCATAATGTTACATGCCAATACCACAGACTCATAAGCAACAAACAATGCGATGCAATGTTTACTGTTAAAAATGCATGTGACGTGAATGTAAGGATGTAAGTTTGACCAAGAACAAATTATGATGGAAATTAGATACAGTCATGACTATTAACACAGGGCACCATAACATAACGCCTCATTTTCTAATAAGCTTATTTAAACAGTGTGAGGATGAGTAATAGTCTCTAATTGGTTTCTTGTACTTTGCAGAAAACTCCGTAAAGACATTCCTTCTAAAATCCTGATCCAGCTGTGTTTAGCCTTGCTCCTTCTAAATCTGGTGTTCCTGGTAGATGCTTGGCTGGCTCTCTACCCCGATGCGGTGGGCCTCTGCATCTCCACAGCCTGGTTCCTACACTATTTTCTGCTGGTCGCATTTACATGGATGGGGCTGGAGGGCGTTCACATGTACATCGCCCTTGTTAAAGTGTTCAACAGCTACATATCTCGCTACATGGTCAAATTCTCATTGGCTGGATGGGGAATACCCATGATTGTGGTCATCATTGTAATTGCAATTGACAAAGACAATTATGGCCTTGTGTCCTATGGGAAGTTTTCAGATGGCACTCAAGATGAATTGTGAGTCTTTTGTAAAATTCTTCTTTATTATTCATTGTAATTCTGGCTATGGATATCAGGAAATATTTATATAAGAAATTAATAATTCCATTTAAATGTTATTATACAGAATTATACTATACAATATTCTACACATTTCTTTGTTTTTTTGTTTTTTTTGTTTATTTCCAATTAGCCATTGCCTTGACAAGGTCCACATCATAAGAACATATGGAATATAGTTAAATCATATCACAGTTTAAAGACACACATTTAGAATGCATAAAAAGCTTAAATAGATAAATACATATTCATAAAATCCCCTTGCAATGTTTTCAGAAGAATTAAATAATTTGTACACGTTTTTGCTACAAGTGGCAACCTATGTATACACTGTAAATCCATGCCCCTTGCACTATGTGAGATTTGTAATTCCTCTCCTTTCTTTACTCCACAGTTGTTGGATAAAAAATGACGTGGCCTTCTATGTGGCAGTAGTGGCTTATTACTGCGTAATTTTTCTCTTCAACATCATCATGTTTATTGTGGTTTTGGTTCAGCTGTGTCGAATAAAAAGGCAGAACCCACAGAATCTACAGCATCGGTCCACCTTCCAGGACGTCCGGAGCGTGCTGGGAATAACCATACTCCTTGGCCTCACCTGGGGCTTTGCATTCTTTGCATGGGGAGAACTCAACCTTCCATTTATGTATCTCTTTGCGATCTTCAACTCTTTACAAGGTGAGTGCTTTTTGAAATAAATCTATATCAGTGAGTCCAGCATAACAATGACAAATGACAGGTAAATCTGAAACAACAAATTACCTCTTTTGTATTGCTTATTGTGTTGGATAGATTTGAACGAAATTAAAAAAAAAAAAAAAAGATTTTTTAAAATTTGTATTCAATTGTGATGGTTAAGCAAGTGCTATGAACATCTCTATGGCTGCTCTTACGGTGTTTGTAGTGGCCGCTGGTGACTGGCTATCAAAGTGTTGTTCTTGTTCTGTAGGTTTCTTTATATTTGTGTTTCACTGCGCTGTAAAAGAAAATGTGCGAAGACAGTGGAGGACATATCTGTGCTGTGGAAGAATGAGACTAGCTGAAAACTCAGGTGAGGTTGAACTGATTTGGGGAAACTCAGACTCACCTATTATCCTTTGTGCATTGCCTGATTATTTACTTCCTTTTCTCATCACTATTTTTCTCTTGTCAGAGTGGAGCCGTACTGCGACACAGAAAACAGCAAAGAATTCGTCAACGATGAGAATGACACCCCTTCATTCTTCAAAATCCAACTCATCCAGTTCGTCTTCATATCTTGTCAGTGACAGCTCTGACCCAATGAACGGCTATGGTGAGTGAGCAGTAATGCTTTATTGCTTCTCCTACAACTTTTATATGTTTGCACAAGCTAAGTGATTATTTATTTAGTGGCATGAAAATCCTTTTAATGCAGGATCATACATTTTAGAGACAGAATGTACAGTCTGTATGTAACACCCATTTGGAGTTTCAAAATATTTATATATTTTGAACGGTCAAAAGTCCTCAAAATGACCCAGAAAACAGGAAACTGATCCTCATGAATACTGTTGGGTTTCAGGGAGTCCACTTTCTGATCATATAATAACAGCAGATGAAGACCCCAGAATGGACGTGGTACTCAACGAAATCAACAGTCAATACCGACGCCTTTAGTCACAGTACTATGTACAGACTGGATATGGAAGTAAATGTATTAGCTTTATTTTATTTTTGAACAAATGATTTATTACTGAAATCACTTTATAAACATGCACTTCTTTACTAGGGAAAATAGAGAAAATATATATTTGTACATATTGTATCAACAAATGTATTTCACTTATAAATGCTTCTTTGATTGTTACTAGTAAAAAAGTAACAGTTAAGGTCCAGACCTTATGTGGAAAGCAAAAATTTAAAAAAAAAATCTATCATACACTAAAAGATAAATACAACTGGTTTAGTACTATTATGTTGTCTAACCGTAGTTTTTAGGTAGGCACTTTTAAGATCTGTTCAGGGACAACAGATGAAAAATAGCCTTTTGGCTAATTCTGGTAAACTTACAGTAATGGTGATTAATGTACACTGTCCCTGTGAAATAAAAAAAAAAAAAAATGAATGCACACACAATGACCCTCAACTGAGGCAGACAGATCAAAATGTATTTGAAATATTTGGTGATTTTTTTTTTTTTTACTTCATCTTGACATGTATGCACTGAAAAGCACTGGGTGCAGTAGTGTTTTGTACATATACATTTTAAATGTGAATAAATATTTCTGCATACTCTTTTTGTTTGTTTGTTTTAATTGAATAATTTGTATAAATAAATCAATAGCAACTAATTAACTTAGAAGTATCCAACCAAAACACCAACGTTTTGAATCATAACCATGATATCAGGGAAAAAAACACTAGACAATTTCTCCATCAAAATACAATTTAATATGTAATGGCCACTAAAGTGGGACAACAGAGCTTTTGGTGAAATCATAATGAATAAATAAAAGTATGTCCCCACAAGATTCATCCATCTTAATTGAGTACTGTATATGCAGCTACATTCACCGTCCTTGACATGCACCTAAAAACAGTCTTTAAAAAAATGCAAAACAAAATCAAAACAAACATAAAACAGCACTAACACAAAGGCGGCGTTAAAGTGTGGAACCATTTCCCTTTTAAAACACATTCAGACAACAGTCTTTTTGGGCATCATCACATTTTGTCACCACAAACAAATCACATTTGAGTGCCAGTAACAATAACATCTTAAAAACCCACATCATCTGGGCTGAAAGTAGTAATTGGCCTATCAGACAACTCAAGTAATGTCAAATTTTAAAAATAAGTAAAAAGTAAAAAAGGTAAACACTTGTGAGATGAGCTACATCTGTGTCTTATCAGTGTTTATAAGCAAGAGTACAAGTACATGCAAATGGACATTCATTATCAAGTAACAAAACAAGCCAATGAGCTGCATCAAAATAAAACAACTAAAAGCAGTAAAACTTGGAAGCATAATCCATACTGCATATTATAGGAGATGACAGAGGGGGCAAGTAAAACAATCACCTTTATTTTAAGGTGTGTTCAGACCGTTTCAAAACTTTTTAATTAACAAAGAGTCGCAGGAAACTCTGGGGTGTTTTTCTTAATGACAATCTACTGTTTTTAGTTTGCATTAAACCTTGTTGTGTATTAGTTATACTTGTAATAAAAAGGTTTACAACAATGCTGAATTATTTTAAAGCAATAAAATTATACACTGCAGATCAGTCTTTGGCAGTCTGAACATGCCTTTAGGACACAGCAGAAACGGAAGCATTCACATTTCAGCGGCGGGGATTCAAGCAGATAAAATATTATTTCTTCCACACGGTGTAGAAAACCCATCTGACATTAAATATTAAGGAAAACTAAATTGGAAAATTTGACTCTATGTTAGACATTATGCCAAACTCATATGCATGAATGACTATGATTACTTGCTTAAAGGATACAGCTCCAGGTAGGAGGGCACACACACCACCTCTTTAGAGAAACCTACAGGACACGAGAGCTTCCCCAGTTGCTCCTCATACAGACTCAGTGCCTCTGTCAGATTCACACTATTCCCCTGTTTCACACATTTTGACAAGAAAACAGGTTATTAAAATATATGTTTGTGAGGATATTGAAGGAAAACGTAATAATCCAGGGATAAAAGTTCACGAAAGACAAAGCTTACCTGTGTGAAATATTTCCCAGTGGAGCGAAGGACTTTAATTGACAGATCTAAAATGAGACGCAGAAACTCCCATGTCGAATCTGGAACAAACCAGACACATTTAAGAGTGTAAAAATAAATTAAAGCAAAGAAGTAAGAGCAATACATACATACCTTCCTCTGGCTCTGTGGATATTGGAACAGCAGTAAGATCATTGATAACATAATCAAATGCCTTTCCATCCTGAACATATTTCTTCAGCACAGGAACGCAGTCCTCCACCAATATCTGAAAAGGGCAAGTAAAAAAAAAGACTTTAAAACCACTAAAGGTTAACAAAATCCACAAACCAAGAAAGTACTTACTTGGTAACACTCTCCCTTCAAGTTGTCCAGAATATTGCCACAAGTCTTCCTCATGTGCATTTTGCACCCGTCTATTACTTTCTGGTCAATGTTTACATTTCATTAGGAAAATATCACATACAGTTACAGTTACATCAACAGAGGATTGAGGTTTAATTAACACAGTTATTTAAAGGATATCTCTACCATTGTGACCATCTTTGGCTTTTGTTTCACTACTTCAGCAAGAATTCCCCCATCACCACCTCCTAAAATTAGCACCTCTTTTCCAGCATAATTCTCTTTTCCACTTCCCATAATGGCTTGAGTATATGCCAAATCACTCTCTGCCAAGTCTGCAAGGAAAACAAAATAAGCACTTATTTAACCACTCATTTAAGAATGAATGTCCGTTTAGATGAAATATTGTTACTGCACTTACTAACATCACCATTGAGGACCAAGATATTCCCAAACTGTTGTGAATGTAGAATCTTAATGTTTTGGTATGGAGAATCCTCCTCATACACCACGCTGTCAATGTCATACTCTATGAGCCTGCCATCGGCTGTGGGCCAGTACCTGTCCACCTTTGCTCCACGTCTGAGGGGAGGGAGTCTATAGGCAAATGCACAGTGATCACATTAACACAATAAATACCTTGCATCTTACTCATTACTCTAGGTTCTAGATTACCTTTTAATCCTTGTAATATTGCCATGTAAGAGAACTTTAAGTTTCTTTTCCAGTGCATTTAAAAGCTGCAAAACGTCAGCATACATGTATTACACATACTGTATAATAGAAAGTGGCATTATGATTGATGCTATACTTACATTGTCTAGTTGCACAAGGTTATCATCGTCATAACACTGCAGATCAATGGTGACTAAGCCTTGGGAGTGCACCCGAAGCATCAAAACTCTGTAGCAAGAAAATGAAAGCAATATTCTGAATTTTCACACTAATAGTGTTAGGTTTCATTGATTGTACCCATGATCCCATTGCACAGCTGTGCAAACTAAATCAGTGTAATACAATTTTAAATTGAGACTTGACCAGTCTGAACATGTTTTGGGTCATTGTCAAGAAATAGTAGTCAGCCAACTTGGTCAACATTTTAGAGTGCTCTGGCCACAAACCAGACTTGAATCTGATCAAACATTTGTGGAGAGGACTCAAGGACAGAACAGGCAAAGAAACCTTTTAAAAGCATGAACAAAAAAGGCAAGGTCAAACACCTAATTGGGGTGTGCAAAAACAATCATCTGTCTTAGGTATGACTAATTCAAAGTAAAAGAGATACTTCATTAAGCTCTCGTGAGGAAAATTCATTCTCTGCATTTGACCCATCCTTTAACCAGTGCTGCTGGGGCAACCTATTAGGAGAAGTGAGCTGTTGCTGTACAGCACTCGGGGACACATCTCCAGAAAATGAGCTCTGCTTTCTCAGAACCACCTGGATTGCTTATTGTGCATGGGCTGAGTTCATGGGGAAAACTGGACTTCCCGGAGGAAACCGATCCAGGGGAGAACATGAAAACTCTGCACAGAGAGGCCTGGGCCAGCCCAGGACCTTCTTGCTTTGAATTGTGAGTGCTAGTCACTCAGCCACCATGCTGCTCAACTCTGAATATAAAGTATCTGGTCAGCCCTGCCATGTTTGACATGACAAACTTTGAAATCCCTGTGCTCCAAATAATTGCTTAAATGACTGAAACTCATGGTATCTAAAATATCCAGAGAACTTTTGTAACCCTTAAGTGACTCATCTGGAATGGAATTAAATGCATTCATTTATATTTGCACAACAGTAACACAGATTTAGAAAATGTGTTCAGTCATCCAACTATCATGTTTACTACATATTTAAATTATAAATATAAGTCTCACCGGCCATTCTTGCCCACAAAAGTGGCGAGGCAGCCATGTCCATCTGTGTCATGAAGAGTCTCTGTCATTTCCTGCTCATGAAATATGGATAGGAGGCTCTGCACTGTGGAGGCACAGTCAACTGGAAGAAAGACAATACATTTGCATATTGAACTTTTGGTTTATTCACATGCTATTACAGGCTATCAATAACATGACAATGTTTATAAGAATTGCAATGAACTAACCTTGAAGTGACTTTTTAAATAAAAGATTTAACACTTGAAAGTAAGAGTTGCACAAAAACATTTACTACCAACATATGTGCAGTTTGAATAAACAGATGACTGCTCTTTCTGATGACTGTTGTATTGTACAGTATGATGTGGGGATGATGTTGGTCATATAACATTTGCTTTTCAAAATAAAAAATAAACAAAGCTCAATAGTTAACATTAATGCTGATCCTTTATTCCTATGGACATGCAAACACTCTCAGCTGACCTAAACCTATATCAATAAAACGATTTTGTTTTGAAGGACAATGTGACACTAGCAGGTTAATATTAGCAGGCTAGTTAGCAGCTAGCATGCTGTCCTGATGGTGCCCGTGCTCCAGGCGCGTACCTGGCGTGGCGAGGCAGACGTCGAGGGTGTAATGTCGCAGTGCCATGTCGGTGTGTAGCCGTCATCCATGCCTGGGACAGACGGGCTGGGGGAATATCAGGAGTCGTCCGTAAGGTGTGTTTAGCCTGCCTTTTGAATGAACGAAGCACAGCCACAGGCGACTGCGGCAGGGGGCGGTGACAAAAATCCTGCAGTGAAACCCGAGCAGAGCAGCAGCCTATCCCCTCCCAGAGAACAGGAAGTGCCCCGGACGCAGCCACTGGACACAGCCACTGGACACTCACAGAATACTCAATACCCCAATTCAAATGGAGTTTGTAACGTATTCCGTTACATGGACCAGAGTACTGTATTCTGAATACTGTTTGACGGAGTTGCATTATGTCACGGTAAAAACAGCTTGATTTTTGTTGCACTGTTTGTAATGAAGTACCGTCATTTATTTAATTGAGGAAAGTAAAACAGGTAGGCCTACTCCAAATTAGTATTCAGAATACGTAGTTTTGGTAGCCTACATGTATTCAGTGCAAAACCGATGGATTCTGCACATTTGTGACATTCTTGCTGCCTGTTTCTGCTTGTCCCGTCAACACTTAGGCTGGTTGTCTTATCTTTCGACCAAATCCAGTCTGTGATATCAAAGAATTTCAGCAAGTAGTCTTTGTAGGGTATGAACTATGTTTTATTGTGCTATACAGTGTGTTGAAGACTCTCAGTGGAACAACAAAAAACATTTTAAAAGGCAACATTTGGATATGGCCCATAGACTGTACATATAAAAACAGTCTACACAGTCTATGATATGGCCCCCATATCAAGTCCAGATAGTTATATAAACCGTGATAAGTATAAAATAGAGAGACGATAACAATCATCAGGCAACCACAGATGAATGAGTTAATAGCCTAATTAGGTTAAAAAGTAGACTGCTGTATTTTAGTATGTAGCCTATAGCCTCAATGCCACAACAGAGCCCTTATATCTAAAGTGTATACAAATATGATTATATAATCAGAATGTAAACCCCCCACAATCAAAGGCATCAAAGTCTGAGTCAGCCATCTCAAAGTCAAAGGTGTTAAAGTGAGGAGAGTCCAGTCCCGGGCTGCTGGAGTGGTACGTCCCAGTTGGGTTTATGCCAGCGAAATCTGAGTTGGGGGGTAAATCGGGAGCGTTGGCCTCCAGATTAGAGGGGGAGCACGCACCAAGGTAACCCAAAGCTGAGGAGGCAGCAGCTCCTCCCATCAGCAAGTACACAGCCTTCATGGCCTGGGCATTGTTGATAGTGCCATGGCGCAGACATCCCATTGAATGTGCACGTCC